>JAYMSP010000522.1:0-48598 GCA_036897095.1 Plantago elongata
AAAACACTTTAATATTTATATATACATATATATATATATATATATATATATATATAATTTTCTTAAAACGGTTAAAAATATTCAAAAAAAATTATAATATTAATAACATAGGTGTTTTCATTAGTGAAATTGATGATTTAAAAAAATATATAAGTTCATATTTAAATAAATTATTTAAATATTGAATTTCAAGCGAGAATACCAACTTGTGTATAATGTTATATAGTTTTTCCATACTTGTTTTTCAACCCCTCCTTTTCTATGTTCTATTTGTATTTATTTATTATTGTTTCCATTGAATCTGATGGCCTAGAATGAAAAAACAATTACTTGTAAAAAATTCTAAAGTTCCGTTTTCTCTCTTAATAGCATTTAGTTATTATATTTGTACTCCTAAATAATTAGAGGTTGAATTTTAAGGTGCCATTTTGTCTTAAATCTTAATTACTCCTAAGTAATTATAAAATAACTCATTTATGAGATAATAATATTGTAATCGAAATATTTTATTAACTTGACGAGATATTGGATAGTCGATAAATTAATAATTTATTACATAAATTATACGTATATGCACAACTGACCAATAATATTTTTTTAAGTCAATGTATTTTCTATTTTCTAGACATAAAATATAATTTATTAAGCCGTTAATAACTATATAAGAGCATAAAAAATACTTTGAAAATACAATGAGTAAAAAAAAGGAAAACATGAGTGATGTTACTTCAAACCAACATAACAGTTAATCTACCTGGAAACAATTTTCTTCAATTTCCACTACCACTCGAATTTTGTCAACACCATGACCTCAGAGCCAAATGATAAGTCTGTTAGCCAGTAATAAAATTTACCCAGAGTTATAATTAATGTATATACAAGTTAATAACCTTATTTTATTATATACAAGAAAATTATGTTAGCGGTTACTCAAAATCAGTTACCCAGAGCTATAATTAATGTATATACAAGTTAATAACCTTATTTTATTATATACAAGAAAATTATGCTAGCGGTTACTCAAAATCAGTTACCATAACAATAAACCAATTAGTTGAATTACCGATCAATAATAATTATTTTTCACCAGTAAACTGGACAACATTAACATCATAATGTGATATCATGAGTGGTTTGGTTTATAGGCTTTAAATGCTTAGGTTCGGGTTTCTCCTTCTTTTTTTTTTTTTTCCAACCCATTCATTATATTTTATCTTTTTATTTACTTTAGTTTTTTTTTTCAATATTATCTCCCTGTGCTTATAATTCCTTCTTCTTTGTTCATATTCTTACTCTCTTTTTTCTTTTTTATGTTTCTTTTTTCTATCAATTTTATCTCCCTAGGCTTGTAATTCCTTCTTCTTTGTTCACTCTTAGTTTATAGTTCCTTCTTTTTTTTTTTTTGAAGAAGGGGAAATTCATTACGATTTAACTAATAAATCTGATAGAGTTATTACATTCCTTATCGAATACATCTGAAAGCCACGCAAGACACATGTTCCAAATGTAATAAAAACAACAAGGATTACATAAGTCAACGGGAATAATAATTTCAAAAGTGAGATTGCTTGATTCTTTAGCTAGAGTATCATCAATAACATTATCTTCTCGATAAGTAAAAGATAAGGTTACTTTGGTCATTATTTTCATGTGTCTCCTGATATCATTCAGTAGTAGCTGCTGGTGTGGTGTTGTTCAATAAAAAAAATTAGAATCAGTTTATAAATGTAATCTTTTCTGTTGTATTATGATCAACAATACCAATAAAGGAAGAACAAGTCATAATAAACTCCCCATTAGAATTTATGATAATAACTCCTATACAGAATGGTCATTAGTTTGACAAGATCCATCTATATTCATGGTAAGGTGAAAATCAGATGGTTTTCATTTGTAAATGATTGGATGTTTATATTTTGGGATCAGAATTTGTCATAAGAGATCTATTTTCTTGAATAATATTTTTATTTTAAAACATTTTTTATTATTTTAAAAATAAAAAATTCATGAAATAGTATACATTTATATTCCGACTCTCAAAATTATATTTCTAGATCCGCCACTAAGCACAAACTCATTTTTTATATTTTCCTAGTCATGTATTCATGTGGGTACAAATAATGAATGCGTAGTAGTAGTAATTCGTAAATTACGAAACTATAGGATAAGTAAGACGAAAGAGGGGCAATGCAAGCTTGGGCGGAGTTTGAAAGGAAAGCGAGATAAAGAGTAGAGAATAGGATAGGAGTCAACTCAACACCAAAGTAGAAAACAATACAAATACTGAAATACACCTACCTAGTGTCTGTCAATCAATCACAGAAACAGTCTTCACCGTCACGTAGCAAATTTATCCAACACCAAACAACAACACAAAACAAAACAAAACAAGCAAGCAAACCCCTTTGGTATCGTTTCACCTGGTCGGGTCGAGTCGAGTTGAGTTGAGTTAAAACAACAAACCCGCCATTTGGCCTCGTCCAATTCCAATTCAAAAACCTTTTTCCCCAAAACCCTACCCATTTCTCATCACCTTTTCCATTCCATACAACCCTAGCTCCATGATTCCTCACTCCTACACAACTGACGCCCTAACCAAGTCCACGGACCTCGCCACCTCCGTCGCCGCCGCCTTCTTACCGCCGCAGATCATCGCCGCTTGTGCCGCGGTTGAGTCTTTTCTCCGGACTCACTCTCCTGACCAGCACCGCTCCTTCTTTTCCATTACATTTCCTGTTTTGATTTCACGACTCTTCGGCTTCGATGACTCGTCTGCGCCTTCTCCGTCAGCTCCCAGGCGTTCTAATGGATGGATTGATGTTGCTGTTTTCGAAAATGATTCCGAACTAGCTGGTACGGGTTTCTAAAGCTTTCATTTCGAGTTAATTTCGGTTTTCGTTTCTAGTTTTAATTGATTTTAGCTCTCTATTAGAATCCAGTTCTCTAGCTGCTGTGTTTATGATCGTGATTATGATTTTGTTAAATTTGGTTTGGTTGGAAGCTTTCCAGTTTTAATTTTAGCTCATTTTATTAGTCTCCAGTTATCTAGCTTGTGTATGTATGTTCGATTCGTGATTACGATTGGACTGACTTTCAGTTGAGAGCTTGTGATGTTTGGTGCGTGCTAGTTTTTGTGAGGAGTGTACTACTTAGTTTGTACAGATACCTAGGTTAGGTGTTGGAACGCATTGAATAATTAAAATGTAGTTGAATCTTTTATGTTCCTGCATTTGTTGACGATATTCATATTAGACGAGTAGATGATGGGGAAAGAAGACCTGCTTGGAAGTGATTTGGTAAGATATGAGTTTAAGGGGCACTAGTGAAGATGTACTGATAGAGGCTTTTGATAGTGATTTGTTGCTGTCGTATCATGTAATTGTTATGACTGGAAGGGGTTGATAGTGGTAGTAGAGCATGCTATGCTATTATTCTTCCTTTGGTCTTGTTTATTTGGCACATAGGAGGTTCATGGTTGATTTTGTCCATATTGCTGGTTCATTTTGCTGTAGTTTGTTAATGTAATCTTCAGGTATATTATACTCACTTTATCATAGTTATACTCACTATCAGGTATATTATACTCACTTTTATCATATTCACAGTGTTGTATCGTAGCTTAAGTTGCATCACAGTTATTGTAATCTTTTTCTGCTGACTTCTTGTTTTTAGTGAGTTTGAAAGTAAAATAAAATTGGTATGCATCCATCATTAAGTTAAGGACATTGTATATTTATTTTGGTTGAGTTATGATATATTCTGATGAACACTTGATTTTTCTGCACGTAATTATTACATCTCTTCATTTCTTCTCTTTCTTACAGGTAAAATTTTCAGCTTACTGGCACCAAATGGGGTGCTATTGTCTTCAATTTCAGGAGTTGATCGGCTCTCTCTAGTTAAGTATGTTTTCCCTCCTGAACGATTACCTGAGTGGGTTCGTTACATGCTTCAGAATGACCGAGATTGTCAGGTTCTAACTGACTTGTGCCGATTGTTCAAGAATCGGATTAAGGAAGATTCTGTTAAGGGATCCCCGTTGCAGGTCCAACTCAATGTCTTTGATTATTACTTGTTCTGGTTTGCTTATTACCCTGTTTGTAGAGGGAACAGTGAAGGTTCAGAGATCGTCAAGGTGGAGAGAACTAAAAAGTTTAGGTTGGAAAATTGGTCCTATTCAATACCTGGTCTATCAAGCACCAAGCGGGGAACAGAAAAGAAAACTGAGGTCAATTTGTATCTGCGATTGCTATATGTTTATCTTCGTGCATTTGTGCCTGCCTGTGATGGAAATATTCCCCAGCCATACCGCAGTTCCCTTCTTCAGTATTATGGTGGTTATAATACTTCTGCAATTGAACGGGCTGAGTTTATGGTTAATACATTGATCCATTTTTGGCTGGTGGACAATGATTTCTCACCATTTCCTGTGGACGTGTGCAGGTCATTTGGTGTAACATTTCCTTTCAGGTCTGTCTTGGGTGAGATGCCACCTACCTCTGGCCTCGGTGATGTAGTCAATGTTTTCATCAAGTACTTGAACTCAATTTCACTACCATCTGCGGAAGGGTCGTATCAGGTTGAATATACTGGGTCTCCGAGTCTGAATATGGATCCTATATGTTGGAATTTGTTACTTCAAAGGCCATTGTATAGATTCATTCTGAGAACGTTTCTGTATTGTCCGGTGGGCACTTCCATAAAAAATGCTTCGCAGGCATTTGACGTCTGGATCAGTTATCTGGAATCTTGGTCTATTAATTTTGCAGAATTTGCTGATCTTGATGAACTTTCTGGATCGCAACCCAGAGGTTCAGCAAACAGCCTCAGTGTATCATCAGCTCCTGGATATTCATCGTCTTGGAAGGGATTTGTATTGATCAACTACCTATTCTATAGCTCGTTGGTCATGCATTTTATTGGATTTGCACACAAATTCCTCCACATGGATGCGGTATCAATTATTCAGATGGTTGCAAAGGTTAGTTCAATTTATTCTCATTTAAAATTTGTTTCCTTTTCTATGAATTGATGTCGTTGGTGTCGGGCTGTATAAATAAATGTTCACAGTGGCCTGGATTTATTTATACGTAAGCATTTTTAAAGAGTGCAATGCATTCTAGCAACTCAAGCATTTAAGAGAACCCATAATTAAGTTAAAGAAACTAAGAACAATGAAATTATGCAGCTTCCCAGGCTTATGTTGGGCTATTGGTTCCTACTTCACAAACTTTAAGATGATGCATTGGTGTTTAATGACTAGAGAAGAATGTGATATAAAATGCAGGTCATTGGGCTTCTTCCATGAAGCATACACAGGTCCCAAGCTTACATCATTATGTTCAAATTTACTGCAGGTTATAAATATATTGACTTCGTCTTCAGAACTGTTGGATCTTATAAAAGATGTTGACACTGCTTACCATTCAAAAGCAGCTCATACCTCGTCACTTAGCACATTGAACAGATTTGTTCCATCAATTCGCCAGCAGTTGCAGGTACTTGTCTTTGGTTCTCACTTGACATTTTTATTCCTTCTCCTCTGATTCTCCATGTTACGATGTTATATTTTATTTTTGCATGTGTTGATCAATGTCTCAACTCTCAAGGTGAGATATTTGTAATTAGGTTAATGACCATTTGCATCACGGTTATGATGTGGGATTTCAACCTTACAGAATTTGAACGAACTGAAATATTAATATTTTTTAAGCAATTTGATGTCACTGATCTTCGCTATGATCCTTGCAAAATTGGTCCAGTGTTAGTACATCAAGGTAGATGCTTTTGATATTAATTGGTGTATTGCACTGTGCTAATCTGAGGAACCATTATGTTTTGCTTATTTGCCCTGTCCAAATTTATCCACACTATTATTAGTGCTGTTTTTTTATTCAGATGGACACTTATACTTGGACAACTCTTCACTGATCCTTTTCTTGATACAGGACTGGGAGGATGGCCTGTGCGAGAGTGATGCAGACGGGTCTTTTTTGCATGAGAACTGGAACCGAGATTTACGGCTTTTTGCTGATGGTGAAGATGGTGGACAACAATTACTTCAGGTTGAAATATGAATCAAATAGTTTTTTTTTATCTTCCAATAACCCGTACACCTGCCATAACATAAAACAACTGAATGTATTTTCCTTCTCAGCTCTTTCTTCTGCGGGCGGAGTCCGAGTTGCAATCAGTTTCTGGAAACAATCTTGCTCAAAATCTTCAGTGTCTGGATTCCATGAAAGCCCAGTTGGGACGTTTGTTTGGTGGCTCAATCACGAGGCTCTCATCGCAAACACTAGAGTCTACACGACGTCACCAATCACGTGATGAGATGTTCAAGCCTAGAAGCTCTGGCAGTCATATGCGGACCGAGATAAAGTACAAGGGTGACTGGATGAAGCGGCCTGTTTCTGATGATGAGATTGCATGGCTGGCAAGGTTGCTAGTTTACTTATCAGAACGGGTGAATGAGAGTCTTGGGCTGAACCAGGTTGGAAGCACCCAAGGATGTCAAGGTTGGTCATATATAGAAGTTCCGGGTGGTGTGACAAGTGTATCTGGGTTCAAAGAGACAACAAAAGTGGTTTTGTTGACTCTGCTTTGTTGGGTTATATGGGTGGGCAATGTGGTGGTGCAGTTTATGAGAACCCATGGGTTGAGGGTAAATCTTAGGATGCTAGCTTCAAAAAAGGTGGTGGTAATGGTGCTTTTTGTTTTTGCTGTATTTAATCTTTTGAAGAGAGCACTTGCAATGTAAATGTGTCTGTCTAATTGTATATGAATTTTACAAGGAGAAACAAGGAATGAAGTGATCATTCCTCAGTTCAGAATATGATACGAATAGATGACTTGTCGGTTTGTGATCCGACTTTTTGTGAATTGACTGTTTGAGGATTAGTCCTTGCATATTTATTGATGTACGTGCTCTGTTTACTAGCGAAAATTACATCTCTAGACTAGCAAAGCAAAATTACTGCTTGTGATTCAAAGAATGCTCTCTTTCTGAACTCTCACTCTTTTGCGAGACTAGTTTTGTTTTATAGGACATGGTAAGGAGTAAGGACTAAGAACCTAGATGATGGACGAATATTTCTTCCTGGTCTTTTTGTGCTACTCCTTGACATTTTATTTTCTGTACTTCTGTAGTGTATCTTAAACGAGATGTGAGTTGTGAGATTGCAAACAAACAATTTTATCAGTTGAAATGTCTAGTTTGAGTCGCATCTGCTTATCTGAATGTGTGTCTATCTTGCTATCCCGCGTATGAACTTTTTTACTATCATTTGTGTGGTAGCTTCTTTTTATAGTAATTTATAAAATTGTGTATTTGAAAATTTTAAAGATATAAAAAAAATCACGAGACGGGTGGGCAAAAATCATTTCTATTCAGAATAAATGATAAAGTCTTGTATGCTGCATTTAACTCCTGGCAATACTTCATTTATTAGTGACAGAAGTTGGTTACACTGAGTGGCCTACTCCCATGTTGTAATCTAGAGCACGGAACAGAAAGGGTAACTTTTAACTAAACCAGGACATTGGACATTTCCACTCAATGATTGCGTGATGAGACATCCGATCCTACCAGTCAGATAGTTAAGTTTTGGTAGCTGGGACGTGTGTGGTTCGTGTCATTACACCAATGCTCCCACTATTGGCACTCACCTTGCTAGCAGCTGCTAACCCCCGCCCCATTCATCCTTTCCAAAACTTATAAACTGTAAACATTCTCATTCCTCACAAACACAATCCATCCAAACGTGCACGAATGCCTTCCAAGAGAAATCCTCACCGGGTATATACCAAGAATCTAACCAGTCGAGGAGCATGGGCGGTTGAAGAAGATATGAAACTCGTTCAGTATGTCGAGATACATGGTCCTAGAAGGTGGAGATCCGTGGCCGTTAAGTCAGGATTGAACAGGTGTGGAAAGAGTTGCAGGCTGAGATGGTTAAATTATCTTAGACCTGAGATCAAGAGAGGCAATATTTCTGATGCAGAAGAGGACTTGATACTAAGGCTTCATAGGCTCCTAGGGAACAGGTCAGTTCAACACTTCAACTTCAAATTTTTTAGTTATTTACAAGTAAAACATTTCTGACTATTAAACACATATGTTCAATAAACTGTAGGTGGTCTTTGATAGCAGGGAGACTCCCAGGAAGAACGGATAACGAAATCAAGAACTACTGGAACTCTCAGTTAAGCAAGAAAGCAAAGCTGATGGATCTGCCAGTTGGGCCTCCTAAATCGCTAGCAAAAATTGATATGGCTGATCATGGAGAGATCAGAGCTGTGGAAAGCATCAACTCTGGCCAAGAAACTGAGCCAAGTGGAGAAGAATTGAGCTCTGATGAAGAACATGATGATGAAGATGATGTGTTTGATTTCTCAACCCAAGGAACCTATGGACTGCAATGGGTGAAAGAGTTTCTTGAACAAGATTTATGAAGTCATTATTTCAAGAATGTATTAGAGTAGTACTAGTAGACTAGTAGTAGTATTACTAAACAAGTTAACTTTCTGAATGGTCTAAGACTCTAAGCTTTAGCAAGAAGATGCCTGTGCGATTGAAATATCAACTTCCAATCAATTGGACGCATTTACAATGTCGGCTGTTTGGATGAACATTTGAGTGGGCATTTGGATGGATTTTGGTGAAAATTGTGTTTGGATGGACATTTAAGTGGGGTATTTTAAGTGTATTTTAGGCCAAATCAATATTCATCGAACCAAATGGGGATATTCAAATCCCTATCCAAACACCCCCTCAATTATACTTACCTACAGAGTTCCCAATTAATCAATTTCAACACCTCATTTGCCAATTTATAGCCTTCTTCTAATTATTTTTTCTACTCCTACTAACTCTCATCTCATTTATATTCAACACAAATCAAAATTAATTCAATTTAATCATACTTTATATTCCGTCCTTTTCAGTCCTTTTCTATTTATTATTCTACGTTTTTAAGTTCTAACTCTCAAATAATACAATTCCACATGTTTTCGGTTACCTTAAAAAGTGCATTATTTTGCAATTATTGATAAAATTAAGGAGCAAATTGTATTTACCATAGGTTTCAAAGCATAGTGTAATTTTCTCTGAGCTAATCCACCTTCTTTCAGCTGCACAAAAAACCTAAACTGATCAATAAACCTCTCCAATTTCAATCACATGAATCATAAAAATGTCATCTTTGATGCTTAAAAGGTCATTGAGTAAAACCCCACTTCAAAACCCAATCTTTAAAATCCAATATTTTACCCATTTATTCTCTTCTTTCACTGAACCCCAAATTGAAAACTCTTCCCGAATTCACAGACAGTTAGTTCCAGCTTCTAGGGGATCCCTTGGAGCAAAGAACAATGGGAATCCTTTGATTTCGAGCAGTAAATCCTGTCGACTTTTGAGTTCACAAGCTGTTGCTGTCGAGAAGACGAGCTCTGATGGGCTCACTGTGGAAGGGATCATAGCGAACAATTGGACAATTTATCAAGAAGAAGAGAGGGATTGGAAGAGTCATGCCTCTGCTATTGCTCATTCCATTCGTCTTGTCAAGAAACGTCTAAAGGTAACTGTCTGTTTGTCTGGCTTTTCAATTTGTCTTAAAAATTTGATCTTTATGTTCTTGGTGCTTGTTGCTAATTAATTTTTAACTTTTTTGTATCGTATGGATTGTTATAATATACTTCCTAGTTCCTAGTTGTCCTTGTGTTAGAAATGAAGGGAGTTGTAGAGCTGTGAAGATTATAGTTAGTAAGTCAACAAGATGTGTCTCAGTTTGTAAAATCTGGTGTGTGAAGGTGTGGTCGTGTGGATATGTAAAGATCTAAGTCATGTTTTATGGCATTACTTTCCAAATTTGTCTAAAAAACCCGAACTTCAATAGGGCGGCCACGTTTATACGTTGGGTGCTACGGTATCAGGCTTTGTAGAGACGTGAATGTATGGGTTAAACTGATTGGGACATAGTCTTAAGCAAAGGGTTTATGCATTTTCTTCAATATGATTTTTTTTTTTTAAATTAAGCTGCATAACTGTATAAAGAGGGCCTTCGGCCATTAAGATCACTGGGGATGGAGAAGATCAAATTTTGTGGCTTAAAGAATTTCAAGAAATGTTGATTATGTCATTAGGTTTCTGTTGTAAGCAATATATGTCATTTTGTTTTGCGTAGTATGTAATTTATTCTGTTTTTCCTTTGGCAGTGGAAAACATTATTATCACGGCTGGAGTTGTTATCAGAACAACTGAATGAATCTAATCTATGGGATGATCCCACACGTGCGAGCAAGATTAGTCGTGAGCATGGTTCGCTTATGGGCAAAATGAAAGATGTTAATTCATTTGAGCAAGACCTGTTTGAACATATCGATATGATAAAGCTTGCCCGGGAGGAAAATGACGCGGACTTGGAATCAGTAAGGCCATTTCCTATTTCTAGTCATATACTCCTTTCTGTGGGTTCTGATTTGCAATTTCATAATTCTCACTATTTATTGTTTTTTAACTTCTATTCCTGTTCCTGTTTTATTCTTTTTCTTTTAATCATCGAATTTTTCTTGTGACAAGAATAGTTATGTTAGCTAAAAAATTTCACATGGATTATATATGTGTTTGAGACTGAAAGAGGTCAGCTAGATCAGTGAATGCCTGCCTGAGAAGTCATCATATTGTACGCCGGCACATAATTGCTGTTAGCAATTATATTGTGTTCTTGGTATTGGGTTTTGGTGAGATTTTCATATTTCAACCTATACCTTTTGTAGTCGTGAGGGACATAGTCAAGTGCTTTTCTTGCGGAAGGCTAATGTGCATCCATCATGTTAGTGCTTTGTGTGAAGGTATAATAAGGCCAAATCTAGGCAGTTATTATAATTGGGTTTTGGGGGGAGGGGGAAATTAGTTGTTTTGAACCTAGTGCTTCTTCAGTTTTTTTTTACATTGTAGAATGTAATATTTTTTATGTTTCCAGGAATCGTTGGAAGCTCTACTTACTTTGAGAAGGCACCTGAAAGAAAGAGAGCTTGAAGCTTTGTTAGCAGGGGAACATGACTCTTGCTCTTGTTTCATAGAGGTGAATAGAGGCCTGTTTTGCCCTTTATAGTTTAACCAGCAGCTTTAGATAGTACATTTTTCATGTAACTTGTTTACATTTCATTTGGTTTCAATTGATTTTAGATGCCTGTTCACTTTTTCAGCGAGACTTGGTGAATTGAAATTGGCTGACACAACTTTTTGACTTGATATAGGTTCAAGCTGGAGCTGGTGGTACAGAGAGCATGGACTGGGCTTCCATGGTCTTTCAGATGTATAAAAAGTGGGCTGAGCGACGAGGTTTTCGAATTACTGTTGTAGATGAAATGCCTGGTGAGATTGCTGGAATCAAGGTTCATTTCTTAAACCTTTACTCTCTCCTTTCTCCAGTTCATCTTCAATTTTCTATTTATCGCCTATCACTGTTATGGATTGATCTTTTCAATTACCATGAGAAGGGTCAATTGGTCGCATATCTTCAATGATAACTTCACTACTAGTTGTTAATGTCTATATGATTAAGTCTATTATCAAATCTACTGGTCGTGCCAGAATGATTTTAGCTCGATATATTTGGTTCTCAAAACTGCTCTTTCTTCATAACAAGAATCGGGAAAGTTTTGCCGACAAGTCTGGTCCTTTAGTTAATCCTCCCTAAGACATTAATTATATGCCGCCAGCGGCGGTCCAACTGGAGTTTTTCTTTATGTTAGGCTCTGTTCTCTTCATCCAAAAACTCATTAATTCCAGTTCAGATTCATTCAGATCAGTTCAGCTTAGTTGTTTTTTATACTTCAAATAATTTCAGAGTTCATATCAGTTCAGACGAAGAGAACATAGCCTTACTTGTACTGCTATACTCCTTACTGTTACCAAATACTTGCTTGCACCTCCCTCCAAGCGTGTCCATGTAAATTACCTTTAGAATCTATTATATACTTGGAATGAACTTTCTCACTTTTTCCCATTCAATTGCATCTTCCAGAGAGCCACTATCAAAGTTGATGGTGAGTATGCTTTTGGATATGCCAAAGCAGAAGTCGGAACACATCGTCTAGTACGAATCTCACCATTTGATACGAATAAGCGCAGGCATACATCATTTGCTTCTGTAGCTGTAATTCCGATTCTGGGTGATGATTTCTCCCATGTTCAAATTAATGAATCTGACCTTAAAATTGATCGGTTTCGATCTGGTGGAGCCGGGGGTCAGTCTGTCAACACCACCGACAGTGCCATTAGAATAACTCACATTCCTACTGGAGTCGTTGCCATCTGCCAAAATGAAAGGTAAACACTTGGTTCCATAAATTGCAAGAACCGCCCCTATTTTTTCTAGTTTGCAGAAAACCTGTGTAACTAGCAGATACATGTCAGATTTTCTAAGTTGTTCTTGGGCATGTAAAAAGTACTACAAGATTATTTAGTGCTGTGTGATTTCATACATGGTTTGTTTTTTACTCCTACATTGTAACAGGTCACAGCATCAAAATAAGGCTTCCGCCATGGCTGTGCTTCAGTCTCGTTTGGACCAACTCGAGATTGATCGTCAAGCTCAGAAGCATGCAGAGCATACTCAGTCTTTAACTGATATAAATTTTGGCAGCCAAATTCGATCTTACGTCCTTCATGTATGCAATTTAGCCACATGCTTACAACACACTTCATGCATAAATTTCAGTAATTCCCCTCCCTGATTGATTTTTCTTGCATGGCAGCCTTATCGAATGGTGAAGGATCATCGGACAGATTATGAGGTTTCAGATCCTGATTCAGTCCTTGAAGAAGGTGATCTGGATGGCTTTATCATGAGCTTTCTGTCTGCCTCTGTGGATAAAAATGAAGACGATGGCCTGTGAACTTTGCTAACATTTGGTTCGGATCCCCCTACATCCAAATTACACCCAGACCTTTTTTTAATCATTAACAGGTGGACCCAGGCTCTTAAAAATAAAAACCATACGATCACGGGGTTTTATAGGAACCATAGTACCTTATAAAACCCCGAGTACCTTGTCGAAGCATCAAGTCGCAAATTGTGCAGAAAGACTCATTCGATCTCAATGGGTCTTTAGGTGAACTGGCTTGAAATGGTGTAATATTAATTATTACCACTTGTACTGATGTAATCGGTATAAGTCCAGTTTAGATTGTGTTTTTAAGGGGGTTCTAGGCTGATGATAGTATGGGTGTAGTTTTATACATTTATCATTTTTAATTATCTCATCAAATTTCATATATTACTACAAAAGTATAAGTTACTCCACCACTAAAAAATAATAAACAATTTTAATTTTACACAAAAATTATATATTTTGTCACTAAAATTACATTTTTTTTCACCTTCTTCATTTTTTATCATTACTTAACTTTTCACATAAAATTACCATAATGTATGAAGTTTGATGGGATGGAGGGAGGAGTTCTTTTTGTGTGATACGGTAATTTAAAAGTAAAATTGTCATGACATTATCATAGCTTTTATAGTATCTTTGTGGGGATTTTTTATATTCAGGTGGTTTTCACCCTGCCTTATAACATGTAGTAAAATTAATATATTTATTTCATTAAATTTTAAAACACTAAAGTAAAATTTAGCAATTCTTAAAAAAATATTAGTTTAATTTTACAAATATTTTGTACGATAAATTTGTATTATTTATTAATATTTATATTTTTCTAATCTAAACATTTAAAAGGTGGAAAGGCGATGAGATGTTGCTAAGGCGATAAGGCGATCTCCCTTTCGCCTTATGCATATTTAAATTAAAAAATATAAATATCAATAAAAAAAGTTTAAATTTGCCTTCTAAGATATTTTTAAAAATAAAGTACTATTTTTTTTTAATTATCTAATTTTTATTTTAGTATTTAAAAATTTAACGAATAAATGTGTCAAATTTTCTGTTTGATGCATGTTGTCAGGATTATGTCTGACCGTGAAAAGCCCATCTTTGTGATATAGTGTAATGTAGTACACTAGTATCATAGTATGGGCTATGTTTTTATTTTTAAAACTGCAAATATGGCTCGAACCTCAAATTATTGGTTAAGTGAAAGTTGTATTATCAACTGAGCTGCACTTCGTTGTCTAGTATGTACTATATTAATTGGTTTGAGTAAGTATAGTAAAAGAGGAGAGTTTCTTATTATATAGGAAAATTTGGTTTTAATGATAAAATCGGGTATGCAGTTTTTTGAGAAATAAAACCGGACCGGTTGTCTATATATAGGCTAAAATATGATGAAAATTGAAAAAAAAAGAAAAAACACATAGTAAAACGTGTGTGTGTGTTTGTTTTGTGAGTTTCTCTCTTTCGATCTACCGTTTTCTCGTTGGCTTTTCATCATTTCCACCTTATTTTCACCGGATTTCAACTAAATAGCTTCCATGGACGTCAATCAGGTAAAAAACCTCTTTGTTTTGTGTGTTTGCGATATATTCCGAGTTTTGTGTGTGTTTTATGGGTGTTTCATGATTTTTTATTCAATTTTCATGATTTGATGTTTAAAACTTTTAGATCCAGTTACTATAACGTTCAAATTCACAAATCCAAATCTATGAAGAAGCTAACTCGCCATATTTGAAAATCATTCACGAAAATATGTCCAGATCTGAAAAATATATCAGATCTGAACAATAAATCGTAAGTACCTTACAATTTTAACAACTATTTTTATGATTTTTAGCTTGTGTTGCATTTTTCTGATTTGTTATAGTTTTAAGATGACTTGTTATATTTTTACGAGTCTATGTTATAGTTTTAAGCATCAATATTACTGTCTTTAGTTTGTGTGTGTTTTATGACTTTTTGATTCAATTTTCATGATTTGATCTTTAAAACTATTAGATCCAGTAGTGTTATAATGTTCAAATTCACAAATCCAGAATAATGAAGAGGCTTGCTCGCCGGATCTGAAAATCGTTCATGACAATATGTTCACGTCTGAAAATCAAATTCGTACGTACCTTGTTGTTTTAAGAATCATTTTTATAGTTTTTGGTTTGTGTTGCATAATCCTGCTTTATTATAGTTTTAAGATGCACTGATATATTTTTAATAGTCACTGTTATAGTTTTAAGCATCAATATTATTGTTTTTAGCTTGTGTTGCATGTTTCTGTCCATTATAATTTTATGAGGTATTGTTGTAGCTTTAAAAGACTATATTATGATTTTATGCATCAATATTATTGTTTTTAGCTTGCGTAGAATGTTTTTGCCTTACTATAGTGTTAAGAGTCAATGATATAGCTTTAAAAGACATTATTATTGTTTTAAGCACCAACTTTATTGTTTTTTTTGCTTGTGTTGTGTTTTTCTGTTTTGTTTACTGTTTGTAACTCGTTTCGCATTATTATGTTTTGTTATCATTTTAGGAATCATTGTTATAGTTTTTGAAAACATCGTTATTTATTTTGAGAATTAATTCACTATTTTAAACTTGTGTGCATCTTCCTGATTTGTTATAGTATAAGAGGCATTGTTATCGTCTTAGAATACACTCTTATAATTTCAAGAATCAATGTTACTATTTTATTAGCTTGTGTTTCGTGATCATACTTCTTTTTATTGTTTCTAGCCCGATTCTGATAGTTTTAATAAGAATCGTTATGGTTTTAATTTTTAAGCAGGTACTGATCGATGATAACATATCGCGAGTTTGATGGATATGTTCTCAAATTTGTCACTGCAGTATTGAAGCAACGAACGACGGAGTGTCTAAGTTCAACAACAAGTTTAATTGTAACAACTCAGTTTGTATTTGCATCAACAATATTGTAATAACTGAATGTTACAAGTAGCTTATTTTAAACATGCATATTGATGTTTTAATGGTATACATTAAACTTTTAGAATTGTGAACTGATATTAAAGTATCACTTAAAGCTATAACAAGTCATCAAAAAACTATCATCTAACTCAATAAAATTATCATACCATCAATTAAATATTTACAAATGAGGTTCTAACAATAATTAAAACATACAATATTGACGCATTAAACCATCACATTATCTCTTAAAACATAGACGAATATATGTAAAACTGTAACTGTAACTTTCAATCCTAACAACTTAAAACTATAACATAATCTATTAAAACTATAATGGAAAATGTTTGTCTTGACGGTTTTTATGAAACTCGGCCGGTTAGACCGCTAAAACTCAAAACCCGCAAAAATAAAAAATCACAAAATCCTTGACTTTCCTAATTTTTAGGAAATTCTTACCTTTTCCAAGACTTTGGCAATTGGTTTAGTTAATAAAAATGTGAGATAAAGTTTGTCAACAAACGCTTATCAGTTTTGGGAGCTTCTCCAGCTCCACAGGTTTATGCTGAGACTATGACTCCTCATGGTTCCTAACTTCCTATGTTCCGACGGACTCTCATTTTTTCATGGTATCACGATAAGTTTCGATCCTTTCGCTGCCTAAACCAAATATCATGTTTCTTCTCCCTATTGAATTCGATCATGTTTTATGTCCAAAGAACGTAACCACTGTTCATTCTTCTTCATTCCCCCATTCCGACAACTACAACAATCGATCTTGACTTCAACTCTTGCTTTCGAACTACTGTTCGATTGTGATTGCCTGGTCGTTTTGTTGATTCTTGAAGATCGAACATCTTGTTCCTTCTTCGTCCTTGCCGACCAGATAACAAACCCGCCGCAATCCTTTCTCCTCCCATGTTTCGACTTTCCTGTTGGAACTGGTTGATCCACTGATCGACCCTTGCAAATCGATTTTCTTGTTCAATTTGAGTCCCAGCAATCTCGATCCCGTGATCAAATCTCTCCCCTCTCAAATCTTCTGTTGTCGCAGCCATGCCTGACACAACATCTTCCACCAACGATTCTCTCACGACTAAACAACCTCTCGTTCCTACAATCCCTATTTTGGATATCCGAAACCATGTTACGGTTATTCTCGAGATGTAAAATTCGCAATATGGCACCTAGGCCGAACTCTTCAAGATTCACGCTCGTTCACATAGGGTTCTTCACAATATCATTACTCCACTAGTAGGTGAAGAAATACCTGCCCCATCTACTCAGGAAGAGAAAGTGACCTGGTCTACCATTGATGCTATTACTTCAACGGATTTATTCGACTATTTCGAATGACATGTTGAACACCAACATCGAACCCGATGCTACTTCTATGGAAGCATGGAATTGTTTGAACGATATTTTTCAAGATCACCAGGCATCCCGAGCCATTAATCTTGAACATGGATTCACTAGTACTCACATGGAGGAGTTTTCTAGTGCATCGGCCTATTGGCAACGTCTCAAAAATATTGCGGATCAACTCAAGAACGTAGGGATCCTTGTTGCAAATAGTTGTTTGGTTCTTCAATTAGTTTCCAGTCTCACAGAAGCTTACAAAGGTGTTGGTACTCAGATTCTCCATGCAAACCCCTTGCCCTCATTCTCCGAAGCTCGTTCTTCCCTTTGCCTTGAGGAACTCGAAATCTCAAACATGGCTTCTCACAACTCTGTTTCGACATTAATAGCCTCTTATGGAGAATTTCGGCAGAACAACTCCAAGTCTGGTCAGGGTAGTGGTTGTGGTCGTAAATTTGGTAAAATTTTTTTGGGTAAAG
Source organism: Plantago elongata (assembly GCA_036897095.1). Classification (NCBI taxonomy): domain Eukaryota; kingdom Viridiplantae; phylum Streptophyta; class Magnoliopsida; order Lamiales; family Plantaginaceae; genus Plantago; species Plantago elongata. Next base: position 17,658 of record JAYMSP010000522.1, read on the forward strand.
GTAAGAAGCGTGGAGGCGGCACCGATCGTGCTAATGGCACACAAGGACATTGGCAATGGGTCCCCGCTACCCCGCAACCTCCCAGTCACTTTCCTAATCATACTTGGACACCTTGATATCCTCTTACCCAACCGGTTCGTCCCTCACCCGGTGTTTTGGGAGCTTCTCCATCTCCACAGGTTTATAATGCGACTATGGCTCTTCATGGTTCCTATGTTCCGATGGACTCTCATTGTTTCAACTATCAAAATACGCTTTGGCATGAAGTTGTGTCCAAGTAAAATTCCAACTTAACCATTATTAGTCTACATTGATGTGATGCATGGTTAGACTGCGAATCAAACTCACAACTCAACTCTTTACTAATCCATTGTACAATTAATCTAGGGTGAATTACAAATAAGTCTCTTCTCAATTACTTTACTACACCATAGTCATACATAATTTCTTTCCTACAAATTTATACCTATTTATCTACCTCTCCAGCTTTACTCTCATTTCTTGATTTTATTTCCTATTATATATCTCAATCAAGCATCTTTAAGTAAACTAAATTGTAATCCTATAATGGAATCAATCTAAATATTGGAAAAGATTAAAATACACATAATAATCAGAATAACTAAAAAACAATGTAACATTAAGCATCGTCGTTACCAAGCATTCCTTTGTAATTATCATCAAGCATTTTCCAGTCGGTCCACTAAATTAACCCAAATCGTTTCGTTAAAGTCGACAAATCAACCCAAATCAACAAGCATCTCTCTGATTTCCATTTACCAATTTTGCGAAGCTTCATCCATTTAATTCGTCCAGCAAGCATCTCCTCCGGTGAGTTATTTGATTTCCAAGCATTTGAATTTATGGCAAGCATCATCTATTCAATTCATCCCTCAAGCAACTCCGGGTAGTTATCCAAGCATCTGAATTTCCAGCAAGCAAGCATCGTGAATTAAAACGCACACATTATCTCTGTAACATCTCGGGTGAGTAACCTCATGCCCACCACAAATCGATTATTGCTTTCAACGTATCACATTGGTCTTCTTATTCGGCGACAATTCATCAAGCAAGCATCTCCGATGAGTAATAACACTCTGTTGATGCTCGTTGAATATGATTGGTATGAGAGATGCTTGTTTTATTATTATTATTGTTGGGTAATGCTCTGGTTCAGAAAGCAAATCATGAGATGAGATGCATGATTTATGCTATTCACATACAAAGATGCTTGTATATTGTATTCATGTTGATGAGATGTTTGCTATGAGAGATGGGATGCTTGGCTGCTTACTTGAGATACAATGAAAGATGGGATGTTTGGTTTAGATGAAATTTTAGAATAAGATAACATCGTGTTAACTTTTTTACAAATTGTTTATTCAAGATTTTGGAGATTTATATTTTTATTATGAAAGAATCTCTATTAAAAAATGTATGATTTTATTAGATGTAATTGAGGGAGTTACTCATTTAAAAAAGTTAAATGTTTTATCAAAATTAACAAAGATGATTGATTTGTAGAAATGTTTTGATTAAAATTAACGTGAGTAGTGAACACACCTAGTTGGAGTCCCACCACGTCTACTTGTAGTTTCAAGCGAATAAAATAACGCCACGTCATTTCTCACATGACACGTTGGCCAACCTGTGACGAACACAGATGAATTGACAAAATTGCCATCGGCTTGACGGAAAAAATGAATTTGATCTGATCCCCATTCTTCTTCACCAATTTGAAGAAAAAAAAAAGGAATTATACTACTACTAACCCATTAATACTTGATGAAAATTGCTGATTGATTCAATTTAAGATTTAGCTGTTTCACTGTAAAAACCACGATCTGCTAATTTTCAGCTCCGATCTTCCGTCAATGGCAGCTCCTTTCTTTTCCACGCCTTTTCAACCGTTCGTGTATCAGGTAGTTCATCAATTTTCTGACTGAATTAGGTCTCTGATGAAAAGGTTAATTAGGGTTTTGGATCATTATTATACTCGATTTAGTTCATCATGCTTGTCAGAATGTGTGTTTGTGTTTTTGTTTTTTTAATCCTAGCTGGATGGTTGATTAGTTTATGTGGACGAATTGGGGCTGGTTTTCTCGCTGTTCTAAAGCAATTGAAGATTTTACGATTACGGTTTGAGATTAATTCTTAGTTAAATTTCTATTTTGTCGACTGCAAAACATCAAAACTGGAGGGAGGGTATGTGTTAGGCACAGAGCAATGTCACTCAATTTGTCTTTACCATTGGCTATTATGAACCCCTAATGATTCAATTTATGTTCAGAGTCCACAAGATGCAGTGACATCTTTTCAGATTTTGGGCGGTGAGGCTCAAATAGTGCAGGTGTGCCTCGAATATAAAATTCGTTTATGTTTGAAATTTTGGATGTCATTGTTGTTTCACGATATTCTCTCTCATTCTCACTAGATCATGCTGAAGCCACAGGAGAAGATTGTTGCGAAGCCGGGTATGTGGTTTGTCCTTTTACTCCATCACTGTGTTCACGTTATTTTCGAAACCAAATGGTTGTAATTATAACTTGTAAGTTTAAACTGTATGTTGCTTAATGTCTGTTGCCTGTCTAATCCATATCTCGTGGAGACTCCTTGTAACCATAGCTAAAATTGTGGTTTCTGTTAGTGGAGAGAAATATATAGGTATGAATTAAGTTATGTATTCTGGGAGAATCTCATTATAATCTCTATCAAGCATCTACTTGAGATTGAGAGAAATGTATTTAATCATATGGAGTACTATTTAACACTTGCATTGGGTTGGCAGGATACAGTGTTAGATGGTGGCATTGGTTACGTTTCTGTACATTTATCAAGTAAATCTTATTGCAGGTTCCATGTGCTACATGTCTGGATCTATTCAGATGGAAAATGTTCTTGTTCCTGAAAACGAAGCAGGCGCATGGCAGTGGCTGTTTGGGAAGGGTGTTACTAGCATAGTTCTTCAAAATACAGGTTCAGTTGATGGGTTTGTTGGAATTGCTGCCCCTACACTTGCAAGGATTCTCCCGGTAAGTCATTTATCCAGGCTGTTGATTTTCTTACAAATGTTTATCGTACGAGTTAGGTTTAAGTACCTCACACCTTTTGATTAACATCTGTCATGCAGATTGATTTGGCATTATTTGGTGGTCAAATGTTGTGTCAGGTATCCTTAGCAATTTATAAATCTATTGAAAGATGAGTTGCAATAAGTATTGCTTCTTCCTATTCTCTGGCACTGCATTTGTCAAACTAGGATATGATTTCTCTGGACTGTATTTTGCAGCCGGATGCATTTCTTTGCTCAATTAATGATGTCAAAGTAAGTAGTACGGTCGATCCAAGGGCACGCAATGTTCTAAATACTGCTGAGGTGTGTTCACAGGCGACCTTTTAATCTTTTTACATGTATCAAGAAGTCCTTTACTGTGCACATATGTAATGCATATACTATTGTGCCTGCAGGGTTTCTTAAGGCAAAAAGTATCTGGTCAAGGGCTGGCTTTTATTGTAGGTGGTGGTTCTGGTATGTTTCTTTAAAAGCATAGGCATTTACTGTAAAAAATTGCACTTTAAGTCACCATATACCTTTTTTATTGTTCCATTTATTTATATAGGGCTGGCTTAATCATCATGCACAAAATGTTGCATGGGCCAAATATTGGTATCTTGCTGTAATGAGCTTGCTTTGTTTAATATATGCATTTACAAGTAATATCGAAAGTACCGAGTGAGCCTATTTAAGTAGCAGAAAAAATAAATAATTATTTCTTTCGGAAAGTAGGGTAGAAGTCTTCTACGGTACACAGTGATACTGGTTGAACAAAGAGCAAGTTAATGATTACCTTTTTGGGTTTAATATCATTCATATGGAATGACTAGAAATTCCCTTGGCATTGCTGTTTTACTGGAGTATACACTACCTCTTTGTACGCTTTAATACACAAGGATCTTACAGTACAATTTCTGACACTGTTTATTGTGTTTGTCTATACAATTACCATGGAGATTGGCTACATGTCTATACAATAATTTTGATCCACTCTGAGTCTGTGAGTCCCACTCTTATATTTTCCCTTGTAAAAACTAAAAAGCCCGTCACTAACTGAATCTTAAGTATTCTGGTAAACATTATGAAGAATACTTGATTGTGGTTAAAATGTTAACTTGTGGTTAATATGCTTTTATTTCATAATGATAAAACGTTCTCTATCTGGAATTCTTGTCTTGAGATGAGATAGTATGATATGAGTAAATTGAATCCATGTTTTCAAAATTATGTATTTTCAATTAGAAGTGAATCATCGTTTCTTTAGGATATTTATGATGCACCATATATGATTTGGTAGTCATTATTCGGCTCTTATTACATGTTGTGACATTCCGTGTATTAGATTTCTGCAATAGACTATGATTGGCATAGCTTGACATCCGATGAATGCATAATAACCAGGTTGGGGCATGACAGTAGATTTTCCCTTTACATATTCCACAAAATTGACCTTTTACGTGTACTGTAAATGTGTGACTTTCACATGTTAATTTCTCATTTTCTTTTGTTGACTCTGCAGTTGTGCAGAAAAATCTTGAGGTTGGCGAAGTACTTGCAGTTGATGTTTCAAGCATTGTGGCAGTTTCCGCAACAGTAAATGTACAGATCAAGTTCAATGTTCCTATGAGGCGGATGGTCTTTGGGGTGAGCTGTACATTTGTTGTATCTCTTTTGGATGTGATTGCTGCATGTTACTCTTATCTCTAGATTAATTCTTTTTAATTGATGCGGTCAATTGGGTTTTAGAATTGACGTATGGCATACATGTGGACGTAAGAGGACTAAACACATAATATTTACATGTCTCATGGTTGATGAACATTACTGTTGTCAGTTCTTTTTTTTTTTGTTTTTGTTTCATAATGTCGTGTAGGATGATATCGACCACCGTGAGATCCTTGGAGAAATCAACACATTTTTGGGATTTGAATACCTTAGTTTAGGGTGTGTCCTGCTGGTGTTTGGATGCTAAACAAAAATAATTAGTAGAACCGAATGCTCCAGTTGATGATCAAATTCCTTCTAGAGTCATACTGCTGAGGGAAGAGCCTTGATGCAAAGAACTGCAGGAGCTTCTTCTCGGGATCAAGAGGTCTGAAAAGGTCAATAAGGAACTTCAGTGAGATCTTAGAACGCCATTCATTGAATGGGAGGCCATTCCATTTTGTTTTCAAGTTTTAAAAGTCGCCCATCTAACTGCATGCTGTGCCCTTCAGAGGAGCTTGTGGTCACTAGTTTCTCGCCCGATCATGAAATAGAATAATAGATAAGTTGAAAAATTTCCTGAAACCAAAAGGAAATCAGGAGGTTACATACTAATCATATATCATGCGATCAGAAGTTGGTTGCCAGTACAAAAACAAAGAGATCGCTAAGATGCTAGCAGGTGTATTTATTTCACGAAGTATACGCATATGTGTACAGGGATCGTTAGTCTATTTTTTTAATGGTGTATGTAAAATGCTTGTGCTCTGGATTATGCTCCAGTGAGTCGGTGACACCATGACTTTTCTGAGGATAGCCACCTTTAGTGTGTTGCAGCCCAGTTTGATAAAATACTTGAAGTATCTTGTTGTTTTGCATTTTCTGGTAATTTATCAAGTTTTTTTACCTTGCAGGGGGACAATCTCGTCACTGCCGTTTTAACCGGACCTGGAATTGTCTTCATCCAGAGCATGCCCTTCCATCGGCTTTCTCAGCGCATTGCAAGGTAGTAGGAAAAAAGATACTTCCTTCCATCATCTGCTCTGCAACCTCTTTCAATGTGTCATTTATATTTAGGAAGAATTGTTGCTGTGTAACCTAAACTTGTTTTTTCTTTTGCAGGGCTGTAACATCTCCAAACATGCGGGACAATCCGAAGTTTTTCATGCAGATAGCAATTTTTTTCTTTCTGGCGTATGTTGTTGTTGTGTCATCATTAATCTTGACAGATATATAACAAGCTTGTTGTTTCTCTGGATTCGACAGATTAATTTTCTTTACCCTTACTTTTTGGCACTTGTAGAAAAAATATTTATCAAGGGTAGCAAAAATATTGATTAGAGTGCTGAGTGGGCTATATATTGGTGGAATGTAAAGAACAAGAATAGTTTTCAGTATATTACAGTGAGAAAAATATCAAGTTAGCACGATTAATTATTAGATTTGCAGTTCCCACGTTATTTTATATTAATGCATGTTATACAAGGCTGAATCTGCAAGGAAAATGAAATTTTGACGATGACTCAAGTATATGCAGTAAAAGATAGATTTATAGTGAGTTAAAGTTGAAGAGTAAAGAAAATGCACTGCACAAGCCTCGTGCTATATTATTCCAACTATAAAGTTTAAAACCAATGGATGTTTGATCGTTAAGTCTAAGAGTGATTTACAATATTTAACCTGTTAAAAATATATAAAATGCGTTAAATACATGTATAGTGAACAAATAAACCTTTAGAATGTGATTTTTCAACAACTTTAACTTTATATCAACCACATCAAAATGTAATGAAGCACTAGGATAAAACATCATTCACATAACTACCATCATATAATTCAACTGAGCATCATTGAATATCCTTCAATCTACATAGACAGTACCTAGTTAGTACCTAATTACTTCAGGTATAATTTACATGGTTATTATTGTTAATACTACGATCTAAATTATTAAATTAACTTGAAATTAAATCTCATCCTTCAATTTTTATAAATGCGACAAGGCGTCACATAATCGCATAATAATGTAATGCGACGTCGCATTATATTTCAATCTTAACAAAATATACCCAAAATAATTCAAAGATCAACCCAATAATAATAAAAAAATTTCACAAACACCCAATTTTACATTTCTACCTTTTGCCAAAAAAAAAAAAAATTAAAAAACAAAAGAAGGCTACCGGAGCTTCGGCGTTTGAGCTTCCGCCATGGAAGCTCGAAACCGAAACGATTCTAAAAAAAGGAAAGAAAAGTTGCCAGACCTCCGTTGGCTGTGGTGGCGAAAGTAGTTTTGAAGATGATTGATTTATTTTTTTGAAGATGTAAATTAACTATCTATGAGGGATGAGATTGCAATTTTACATAATTTGTATTTTAAACATTGTTTTAATTATAAGAATTGATTATAAATTAATTTTAAAATGTTAAATGGTAACATTTGTCATATTCTTAAAGGTGTACTATCGATAGTACAGTGCGGCGTAGTACTGAAATTAACCAAGTCCAAGTATAATGAGTCCAAATTAGTACCTAGTAAATCTAGTACTATGATTGAAAGTTTTTTTTAACCATATCCTTCCCTATACATTGTTTTAAATAGTAGTCCCACAAAACTCTGTTCGAAGACTCTCTATAGCGGCCCGGTTTCGGATCGAGTTCCGGACGTCAAGGATTATGCCGAACTTTCAAATATGTAGATTTATCAAAGTAATAATTATTACAGACCCCGAATTTAATTTTTAAATCGACATTTATTACACACGTCTACAAGATCAGCATCGGAAAACAAGGCCTAGTGTCAGTCTGTCTGTCTATCTACCCTGACCTCTCTTTATGCTCTAAACCTGGGAAATCAAGGTTAAACAAGAAGAGCTTAAGTCAACAGACTTAGTGAGGATAATCAAGAAGATATGAAAATGCATGAATGCAACATGATAGCAAATCAACACAACACGATGATCAGGCAATTTTAAACAATGGGGAAACCGTTAACTGGCAGGTAGGATCATAGCACATGAAAGGTGCTAGATTTACAGTACTGAAACGCAGTCACTGTCTTGGGCTGGACCGAACGGATCACGTATCGGTCAAATAAACAAGTAGCGGCGTGATCGCGCGGGAGTTGCTTTTATGATGGTCACGACCCATCACAACTCATAACATATGACTGTTTGAATAGTCCGAACAGGCAGGCAGGAGCTCGAAAAGTCTTGTCGAAACCGTCGACCAAGACGGGAAAAGATAGCGTTGCAGACCACTTTATCACTCTTGTCGAAAATGTCGACCAAGACGGGAAAAGATAGCGCTGCAGACCGCCTTATTACTCTTGTCGAAAACGTCGACCAAGAGGGTTTCCCTGGTTGCTTTTACAAATCATTTTTCATGCAATGCAATTCATGAGGATCAGCACGATACAATCAAGATGGGATAGCAAGGTACACTAAATTAGGATCACGTCAGATCATAATATCAAGTTACAATCAGAATACAGATCAATCGATTCAATAACAATCCTATAGGCAGTAATCGTAGTTAGTAGTCGCGCCGTAGTCAGTCAAGACGTAGTGGCCTAGTCAGAGTCAGAGTTAGGCAGGCAATCAAGTAAACAGGAAAATGTGCTGGAATAAAAGGCGATGAAAGGTAACAACTTTACCAGGACCGGATGCCGAAAGCCTGAAATTGCTCACCTTGATTGATCTTCGAAAGCTACGCAACTTCGTAATTCTGATACGCGGATAATACTATTTACTTTTACGCAAGAATAATTATAAGATGCCCGTAAAATCCCCCCCAACAACAATCATAACAGGTAGCAACAATTAAACAACAACGACGCTTAAGCACATAATTTCATATAATCATATGATGCTACGACACACTAGGCAGGCCAGTATAAATTACACAGATAGACCAACAACAAGAATACACAGGCACGACGCAACTTGCCACATCAACCAATTCAACAAAACATCAAACATCACAATTCGTACAAAGTATTTAACAGGTAATCAAACAATGACCAGAAATACACATTCGACTGAGGCAGGGCATAACATCAACATAACTCGGGAAAGGACTAAGCATGACTGGTACAGGTAGTCGACTCACAGACAGAGGTACATAACAACACAGACATGAGTTTAATATTACTAATTTGAAAAAGACATGACAAGCTCAGATATACCACAAACTATCCGGAATTTAGAGCAAACATGTCCTAGACAACTTTACCACACTGAAAGTAGTGCTACTTCATTGCCATTCTAATGCTTATTTATGATTCCTTTCTTGAAGTGTTGATCACCAAGAATCATTATGCTTTCATCTTAAACATAACTAGCAGAGAGCACAAAAGAGCTTAACACCTTTCGTGTTATTAGGTAAACATATTAAACCTCATCAGCTACCTCGTGGTCTGCGTAGTCACTACTTATCATCGTCACTACTGAACTACCAGAAAAACAATATTAGATCCTTGAACAACAAATATGCCAGACATTACATAACCATCACTTGACTAACCTGTCACACACGCTGCATACTTTAGATGCTAATAACCTAAAAGACGCTTTCTGCAATTTGACATCTCTAAACACGATCTATGGCACAATTACACAACATAAACATCTTTTTTTGAAGAGATTCTCACGTCTCATTCCTACAGTCGAGCATCTATTTCAATATGTATGCAGTATGTATGTCAGAAGTATGAACTATAACCAACTGTAAATGTGGCTTTCTGAAATCTAGCAACACCAACATTGAAAGTAACGACCCACTCAATACGATCGTTGAAAGCATTCTAAATTCGAAATCAAATGCTACGCACATATATCTCGTATACAGCATTCCAAGTCACAATACTACATAGACCAAATCATTCTTGGCAAAGTCACTTCTAAACAGATTTCATAACATCACCAAATTTGGTTCGCAACACCACACACAATAACCAAATCAAAGCCGCAAGACCATCTCACAACGAATTTGAAACTAACAGTCATCGCGACCACAAGCAAACAATAAATCGGATCTATAATCTCCAATGGAATTCGCTACAGTACGAGAGATAGCCACATTGAAACACATCAATACAGCAACACATCAAATCACAATTTGAATGCCTAGAAGCAAGAAATCAGATGAAGAACACATACACCCACCCATAACTAAAATACTATAATGAGTCTTACCTAGAGAGAATCGAATCTGAGCTGAAACCCGAACAAATAAACCCCCTAAGGTTGGACTCACTCGGATTACCAAAAGGGGAGAATCGGGAACAACGAGATGGTCCTTCTAACTCCGATTGGGGCGAACTTGGACGATGTTCGAGTGGCGATGAATTGGACGAAGAGCAGAGATGAATCATAGGAACTACTCGGTCAATTTGGTGGAGGCGATGGGTCGATTATGGGAATTGTGTGAGGCGGAGAGGCAGGGCGAATCAATGGTGACTTGGTGGCAATGATGAGTGAACGCGCGGTGGTGGTGGAGAAAGTGAGGTGCGGTGGCGGACAGTGGTCGCCACAGGTGGTGGCTAAGGTGGACGATTGTGGAGGTGGATTCGGTGTTGAGGGATAGGTTTGGTGGTGGCGGCGAATTGGTAAGGTGAAGCACATCGTGGAACGAAGAATGACCTGGAGCCCTATTTATAGCAGCTCGGTCGACATAGCTTCAAGGGGAAGTTTGGCCGACCGACCGTGGCGGCGGGGCAATTTGGGGAATTCCCACGGCGACTGGCTTCGGTGGGAAGAAATCGCGGACGGGAAAATGACAATGGTGGACTGGCGAATGAATTGAACGGAAGGAGATGAAAGGGGGAAGAAGAAGATAAGTCAATGGTACAATGGTCATCTCGCAAGCTGGTTTCTTCTGGACTCCAAATGACTCGTAAATAAATTTCGTAAAATACAAATTTGATATCCGGGACGATATTGGACGCGAACTGAACTAGAATCAAAAATAAAAAAATAAATTTTTTATTATTTTATTTTTATTATTCTTTTATTAATTTAATATCAAATACCAACTTAACACTTATTCGTAATTAACCGGCGGATACGACCTGACCACTAATATTCGAATTCAATCCGCCTCAAAATAAAATAATATATTTAGATAATTCGTATATAATTGAATATGATTTGAATCGTACCTCAACCGGATCCGATTAACTGGGTCGTCACACTCGATGAGTACGTCGTCGTAGTATAATGCAACATTGCTTGCTAAATCAGTTAAGAGCGAGTGAAATTAAATAACTACTCAAATAATACGAAACATCAGACCCAAACATATAATATCATACAAGTCTTATATGTGTATTCTAGTCATAAGCAACCATGTCATCCAAATATTAATGTTTGGAACAAGTAATGGTCAGGCGGCTTTAGGTTAAACAGGGCAAAACTAGGATGGCAATATGACATAATTTCCCATCTCCTTTATGTTGTCTCTCATCCGATAGTTAGAGGCTTAGAGCTACAACCAATCACTTCATGTTTAGGGGCTCCAAAATCTCATACAATCTTTTATGAGAGACTTTCTTTTTGTTCGATTAATACAGTTTAAATTCATCAATGAAGAAGTGAACATGGAAAAAACAATTGGGGCACTGTACTCACTGGTTGGAACGAACCTAAAATTTAAAGTTCAGGAGCCAGATCATTTTATATGATAGGGTTATTTAGAAGTTTAGGAGAAATAAAATTTCAAATATCGAAATTACGTATGAATATAAATAAATTTCGAATCTTAGATGAAAACTATCCTACTATTTTCCACTCTTGGTTCCGATTTTAGGGTACCTTAGTACAATGCGCACCAACCATTTTTGTACCAGTAGAATGTACCTATCCAAAAAAAGTATACTATACTAATGATGTGTCCAAAAGAGGTACTTTGCAGATTTTTAAAACTAAAATGATGAGGTGGATTGACATATATGATTGGATGGTTAATGTGGATTGGCATGTAATTGAATATTGAGTTTTTTTTTTAAATAATACAAATACTGATTAAATTCATTTAAATTTGATTTTTCTTATGAAAATTATAAAATTCGAGATATTATTTTTATTAATTTATTTAATTACATAAAAATATTTTTAAAAAATGATAAAAATTCAAAAATAATATGTTTAAAATAAAAATATTATAAAAATATCAAAAAATGTAAAAATTAAATTAAAAATTAAATTTCTTATAATGCAAAAACAAATTTGACCTTTTAAAAAATATAGTGTTTGGAAAATTATATTAACATACCATAATTTGCTAGTTTGTATGCTGGCACCAATATATGCTATTATTTCTACTACTGCAATTGTATGCTAGCACCAAATTAAACAAGTAGATAAAATAATGTCCAGTCATCTCGTTTCCTTTTTCTTTTGCTTTTAATTTTTCTATAATTATATTATTGTGTGTAATTTAATTTTCATGGTTTTGCTGTGTTTCGTTTTAAAACATTTTTTCTTTTTATGTAATTAAATAAATTAATAAACTTTTTTATTTTAAATTTTATAAATTTTATATGAAAATGAAATTTAAATGATTTTAATCAAAAAAATTATTATTAGAAAATTTTAAATCAACTTAAAATTTAATATTCAATTATTCTACATGTGAATCCACATTAATCATCAAATCCTACGTGTAAATCCAAATCATCATTTTAGTTTAAAAAAATATGCAAAATACCTCTTTTGGCCACATTGCTATTGTACCGTACCTATTTTGAACGGGTACATTTTACTGATATCAAAATGGTCGGTGTATATTGTACTACAATTTTTTTAAATTTTTACCGGATTATCTAGAGATTAAGGAGAAATAAAATGTTGAAGTATCGAAATTACATATAAAAATAAATAAATTTCGAATCCTAGATAACACCTATCCTATTAAGTCCCACTCTTGATTCCGACTTTAGCGTACTTTAGTAGACAATTAGGCGGTTCGGCCCATCGGAAGACATCTTTACTATGGTATCAGCAATATTTATATACACACCACAACCACATAATGGGTAATAAACGAAAACAACACCCACAGATAATTTCATCGTCACATATTGGGCGTGTTATCCCCAAATTCCCATCCGCTCTCCCGGAAACCCTAAATTTCCTCTCCGGCCATTCTATCAAAATCGACAATTCGATCAACTTCAATCGCTAGTCGAGTTTGACCCGTTGCAAATTCAGTCTTGATCGCTGGATATTCGGCTTATATTGGAGAATCAATTGGCAGGAGTGTAAACCTAATCTCTCGGTTTACTCGTCGCATCGATCTCCGGCGTATCTGTTCGCAGCTGATTGAAGGACCTACCGGAAGCCTTTTTCTTCGATTCGTGAGCATCGGTGATAAACTCCTGAGAAGAGACGGCAATCGGAAGCCAGAAGGCGACGTTTTGCTAGGGTTGTGCTCAGATTACCGGATCTGATTGGTTTTCATCTGTTCGTGAAGGCGATTGTAGCTGTTTTGTCCGTGGAAGCTGGAAGCTCGTTGGAGAGAAGGATTCGGAGTCTTTGAAGGATTAGAAGGCTTAGTCGGTTTGGTTGATCTATCAGAGTATTGAAAAAAGAAGAAAAAAAACTATTTCTTCGATTCCAGTTGTACCTGTCATTGTTTTTCTTTTGCAATTATTAAGTTAATGCCAGGCCTCTTATTTCGTTCAATTTGAGGGCCGCCATATCATCTGTTTCTGATTGATTTTTGTTGAGTTGAATAGAGAACACGCAATTTGAAAACTATGTCTGTCTATTACAAATTTAAAAGTGCTAAAGACTATGACAAGGTTGATATTGAAGGGCATTTCATATCGGCTGGCGCTTTGAAAGAAAAAATCTTTGAACTTAAGCGCCTTCATATGGGCACCGATTATGACCTTGTTGTCACCAATGCCCAGACTGATGAAGGTTGGTTAGATTCTTAGTCAGTTGTTTTGCAATTGTTTTCTTAATAGAAATTTGGGAATTTGTTTGGTAATTCAGCAATTGTTGGCTTGGATTGTTCATCGTTTTTGCTAGTATGAGCTTTTCTTGTTCTGGTGTAGTTTGAGCTTTGAAATTGAATTAGATTGTCCATTACCAAATCACCAGTTATAATTGGTATACTGTTGGTTTTATAGTTTTGTATAGTATTATTATTATTATTATTTTTAGTATGCAACTCAGGTGTTTTATTTATTATTTTTATTAGGTAGCTCATGTTTTTCTGGAACTCAGAACTAGGTCTTATAAATATGTCAAACTTCTATAAATACACACACACCCATTTGGTTTCCATATATGGTAATTGTGACTTTTCAAGAAAGTGCCACAACTCTTCGTTAGTTTTCTCCGAATATGCACCCATCTGGTGGCTACTTTTTGTAATGCTGCCTTCTGAAAGAACTTTTTACTCAGTTGGTTGTGTCTCAAATTTCTTTTTTCTTCCTTTGTAATCCCTTCATACAATGCATATGTACGGTCATTATAAAACTGGTTTCGTAATTGAAGATTTACTTCATGTGAATCGGGCTTATGGAGTTTGAACTCATAATTGTTGCACTGGTTTATCTAGTTTGTAAGGGTCTACTCTGGTAAAATAGCCATTCCCACGTTTTGTTGATTATAGCCCTATTTTGATTTAATAAAGAACTCTTTATTTACATTTGTGAATAACATTACCTATGATATAGATGCTTTACCTGTTGAAGTGCCGGTGATAATTGTGTTATTTGGCAAATATTTGTGGATTTACTGCGTTTTATATTTGCTTCTGTTGTTTTGTAATTTCAGAGTACCATGATGAAGGAATGCAAATTCCCAAAAACACCTCAGTTTTAATTCGCCGAGTCCCTGGACGTCCTCGGAAGCCTATAATTACTGCACCTGCTACTCAGCAAGAAGAGTATTGTCTTAAACCTTCAAAACCTCTCAATTAGCGTACTGCAACTCATTTTTTAATCATTTAGAAAGATAAAAAAAATTAGTATCAGCTGTTGAGTATCACTTACAAGTTGCTTCAAGACCAAGCTCTGTCTTGTGTCTTGCATGTTCGTCAAACCCAGTAAATCTGCTTATTTATGAAGCTGTTCTGGGATTGACTCACAGAAAAGTTTCCAAGGAAATAATAGTGTGAACCTGACACGATTAATTCTGTTGCTAATTTTTCTATCAAGGCCCCTTTCTTCACCTAAACATACTTCATCAAGAATAGGTAGAAACATACATTATCATCATACTTTTGGGAACCCTTCACAGTGGGAAGATTACTATCCAGTGCTCACCTCCTGCTTCTACGCTTATTTTGGAGAGGACCAAAAGTATAAGGAGCATTTTTAGCTCACCAATATGACATAAAAGGAGTCTTCCTGTTATACAACTTTTAGCCTCTCAAATATGCAGAGTCTCTCTATCTCTTGATACTTAAAATTATTTTTTGTGTGATGTAGGTCTATCATGGGTAATAATTCTGCTGACAGATTTCAAGCTTTAAAAGATGGATCTGGAGCAGAACCATCTGCCATGAGAAATGTAAGCTTTTACTGGCTAATTAATCATAGGTTCTTCAATGCACATCTAGACAAATGAATATGGATAATGTGTAACTGATTGCCTGTTTTTTCATTTCCACCTGCAATACTATATGTTGTCCCCTGTAGGAAGACTTAGATTGGGATGAATTTGGAAATGATTTGTACGCGATTCCTGAACCTGTGTCTTTCACGGCGAGCATTCCGCAACAAGATGCTCCTCCTGTCAGCAAGGAGGATGAAGATACCATGATCAAGGCGTTAGTCGACAATTCAGCCTTAGATTGGCAGCGGTAAGAAAGTTTCACTGCTTATTCAGTGTTCACTATTGCAAGCATTTGGAGCTCACCTGTCTTTCCATTTCTCTTATCTATATTCTCAGTCAACCTTCTGAGGGGTATGCCACTATTGGTAGAGGCTTTGGACGAATGAATGGGGGTGGAAGAATGAATGGTGGACGCGGTTTTGGTAATTTCTTTTTATTATTTTTCTTGTTAAATGCTTTTACCTCATTAGAAATTCTTAGGTGGTATCATCCTTTCACTGTGTGTGGTTCTACTAAAAATTTACTGGCTAAGAACATACAGACATATTCTGTTAAATAGAGTAAGGACTCTCCAAAGAGATCATCAAAATTAAGCAAGCCATTCCTCGTTATGTGTTATATGTTTCCTGTTGTTATGTCTTTAATTGAACTTTGATTCTTCAGGCCGAGGTGGATTTGAGAAGAAAACACCTCCGGAGGGCTATGTATGCCACAGGTGTAAGGTGCCTGGTATGTTCATTCTCTGGTGACATTATTAAATATGTTACTGAATGGTTATTTATTAAGAAATGTTTTAATTATTCATGGAGAATAGATTTATGACTAAATTTTTTTTAAATTCTTACCTGTAGGGCATTTCATACAGCATTGTCCAACAAATGGTGATCCTACCTTTGATATAAAAAGGTTCAAACCTCCTACTGGAATTCCCAAGTCCATGTTGATGCCGACTACTGATGGCTCATATGCTCTACCAAGTGGTGGATCTGGGGTTTTGAAGCCAAATGAGTAAGCTAGTCTCTGAAAGTTCATGTACTAATGTTTATAATCATGGAGTATTTTTCCCTCAATAACAGAATTTTCACAGGGCTGCTTTCGAGAAAGAGATTGAGGGAATGCCATCAACACGTTCTGTTGGTGAGCTTCCACCAGAACTACATTGTCCATTGTGCAAAGATGTAATGAAAGATGCTGTCCTGACAAGCAAGTGCTGCTTTACTAGTTTCTGTGACAAATGTAAGACTGACCTACTTCTCATTCCTCATCACATGTGCAGAATCATTTATTTTTATTACCAGTTCTGTTTTAAGGTTGTCTTCTTATAGGCTTGGTTTCTTATTTTCCTTAGGTATTCGAGATCACATCATCTCTAAATCAATGTGTGTTTGTGGGGCCACAAATGTTCTTGCGGATGACCTTTTGCCTAATATAACTTTGAGGGTTACCATCAATCGGAATTTGGAGTCCAATAATAATAATAGCAGTGATGACAATGGTGGGCGGACCTTTCTAGTCCCAGGTTTGTGCCCTTTCAGTCTCCGATTACCTGTTGTTTGAATATTTTCATCTAATTGTTTCCTCTTCTGCTATTATGTTCATTTTATTCTTATATCTCGTCGGTTTTAGATATGGAGTCACGAAATCCCCAAGCTAAACCTCCATCCCCAACTGAATCTGCTGCCTCAAAAGGACAGCAAATGCTTGCGCCGCGTCCTCAAGGGGATGAAACTTCTAAAATTCCCGAGCCCGTGGTTGAAGAGAAGGTTGGTGTTGCACAGTCGCAGGAGAATGCGAGAACTGTTAAATTACCAGATATTTCAGAAGCCACCCATGAATCAAGAGGTATGAAGGAAGCAGTATCACAGGGCAGTGCTCAATTGCCATTGGCCGAGGAAGAGGTGCACCAGAAACCGCTTTCTGGGGATGCAGGTAACTGGAGCTCAATTTCGATATGTTTATACATTATATGGTTGGTCAAAGTTTGTCTGAGACGTTGGGAAATCCTAGCTCTAAGTTCTTCCCTAATGTTCTTCTCTGCCTTGGCTTAATTAGTTTGCTACTGCTACTGCACTTTAGGATGGTTGTAATATCTGAGTACTCTAACATTTTTGTATATTTTTGTCCTCACATATCAATCAAGTTCTGGCCATTGCTATGATAAGAATCATATTTCAGCAATGCTCTACTGGCAGGGACTGATATGTTTAGATCGTTAAATAAGGGAACTCCAAGTTGATATATCAGGGAAAAATTACGACTTCTTTTATTCCAGTAATAATCAATGAACACAGCAAAAAACAACACAGCAACATTGCAAATGAACATGATAGTCATCATTCCTCACAACCTCTCTAACGGGGCTGCCAATCTTATTAACTTAATAAGTGTGAAAAATATGAAGTTAATTGTTAACAAGGATTTTCTTTTGTTTAACAAGGTCACCAAGTATCCATATCAATCGAAGTGCTGAAATGGTAGATTTAGTTGCTATTATCTCATCATGCTGGACACTAATAAGATAATTTGCTTATTCATTACAGGAAAGAAGAAGAAAAAGAAGAAAATCCGTGTAAACCCTGGTGGTATGATCTTCGCCTTCTTTATTGTCTTTCTGCTGATGAGATTTTAACTTGAATGCTTTCATATTATTGACTGGTATCACTTGCTTAACTTAATCCTGCTCTTGCAGATCCAGATATGCAATGGAGGGGTGCCCAAGACCTTGGCCCTGAAAATTACATGATGCCTATGGCCCCTTCTGGTTTTAATCCTTATTGGAACGGCATGCAACCTGGGTTTGATGGATTTATGCCTCCGTATCCTGGCCCAATGCCGTATATGGGTTATGGGCCCAGTCCCATGGATGTTGCATATGGTGGTGTGTTCCCGCCAGATCCATTTGGAGGAATGAATTGTATGATGCCTTATGGCCCTCCGCCCGTACAGAGGTATGATTCATGTGAAATCTGACAAGTTTGTGCCACTCTACCTGTTTATAAAATTCTCTCGTCATCTTTTAGTATCGTGATCCCCTTATGATAATTGAATGTTAGTTTACATACACTTAATTGATTCCAGGGACCTTTCCGAGTTGGCAAGGGGATTCAATACTGGGCCGCCGGCGTTGAGTAGAGAGCAATTTGAGGCTCGTAAAGCAGATTTGAAGAGGAAACGTGAAATGGAGCGAAACCGAGAAAGGTAATAGAGATCACTAAAATGGCTGTACTTGTTCTTTTTACTGGGCTTCTTGCATATTTCGGTGGTTGCGTGTGTTTAGGTCCAAATGTTTACGGTTGAATTGATAATCTTCTCGATTTTCCTTGTGTACACCATCACATGGTTACCCTGGCATCAAAATGAATACTCAATTACTCACAATTGAAACATAATATCTCTGCTTTTGTATTCTGTCAAAGGAGAAGTGTTTCAGTTTTTATTTTCTTTTCAAGGGGAGAGAATTAGAAATGACTGTTCTTTCTATCATATATGGCTCTCTGCCTAAAGGCTTTGCTATTTTCAATTTTTATAGGGATTTGTCAAAAGACCGAGATTATGGAAGAGAAGTTAGCAGTGCGGTTGATATGTCTACAGTGAAATCCAAATCCGTATGTATCTTTGTCGTACAACTATTCTTATTATCTGTTCATTCCTGTGATGCTGGTAGAGGGGTTCACAGACTTGAAAGTTTGGGAAAGATACTCAAGCATTTCTTTTTTGATTTTGTATTAGATTTTTACATCATCGTGTTGTTGGTGGTTTGTAGTGTTTGTTTTTTCTCTTTTGTTCACTCGTGGAATGCATGCTCTTGTTACGTAAACAAACGAAAAGTTGAATCCAGATTCTAATGTATTTAATGTAGTGAAGGGTATACCAGATTCTGGATTGCGCAATGCAGAAACTTGATTGGTTGTTAATTTGTAGTTGCATGGTTTATAGTTTTTCTTGTGATCCATCATAAACCTATACAGCTTGATTTTGCAGTAACCAAAATAAAGTTAATTGGAAGAATAGTCATCTAAGGTTTATCTAAGATTCTCTAAAAACTTGAAATATGTATATCTAGAAAAATAACTTTTATCCATATGGTTGTTGGGATTGGGACAGGGATAGGTAATTACTTTGTTTATATGTGTCATTCTCTTCCACGAAAATATTAAGTGAAAAAAAAGTATTAGTAAATAATGTAAATTCCAGTTGATATTTTAAAGTGCGAAGATGTTATATAGTCGGGCCCTTTGAAATGAAAATTTTTGTAACATGATAACATTAAGGATAAATGACTAATTATTGTTGGCTATTTTTTTGCACACAGTTATAAACTGATGATGTCACGGGAAACTATAATAACACGTGTTATTTATATATATATATATGTATAGACACACACACACACACTCATATTGAACGAATTAATGGGGGGCCCTAGATTAATTGACATCTTTCAGCCTTTAAACTCAAGACTACGACATGATTTGTAGCCTTCTAACTCTCTTTGCTATTTTAGAAGAACAAGGAAATTGATTTTTATTTTAATTGTATGTGCAGAGGTCGGCCCCTCATCAACCATCAAGTGATGAACACCATCACCAGCAGCCGCCAAGTCGTCACCGTGCTGAAAGACGTTCCTCCCCGGACCGCCGTTCCCGTGACCTAGAGCTCCCTCGCCCATCATCGAAGAAGAAATCTGATCATGATCAGGACTACTCTCATCATGAAGATGTTCGTCACCACCACAGTCGTGAGCACCACGGAGAGGAGCCCCGCCAGCGTGGCCGCAGCAGCAGCCAAGGCCGTCCAGAGTTGCAGCCGGATGCAGCAAGTGACAAGAACAAGAAGCGCAGCGTGTTTTCACGCATTAGTTTCCCTGAGAAGGAACCTGCACCCAAGAAAGTGAAGACGTCTTCAGCATCAGAGTCGGTAGCAAAGGGGGGTACGTCGGATCATAGAGCAGCAGCACCGGTATCTAATGGTTACCATGAAGAGCACAGGGCTGTGACGGGAAACAAGAAAAGTAGTGTTTCTACTGCTGTGGATCAGGACAGCAGTGATGATGAGAGGCATTTCAAGAGAAGGCCGTCTAGGTATACATCATCACCACCTCCTCCAGTGGAGGAGGAGCCACGCCACTCGAGAGGATCGAGGGGCAGAGAGCGTGATAGAGAACGTGGAGGCTACAACAAGTACAGATGATTGTTAGTGAAAGATGGAGAAATTTTGACTGCTGGTGCAGTCTCTGAACATGAAGCACTGCTGGCTGTGGCAGCGGAGGTTGGAGGAGTTGGAACCGGCGAAGTGTTGGTTGTTGTGTATAGCTGAGGAGCTTTCAATGTAGCTTATGTATTGGGAAGCTCCATGTTTTGCGTACTTTCTATTGAGCTGTACTAACGATAATAAAGAAATGATTATTGTCAAGCTACTGTTTGACTTTGAAAAAATGAAATGATTTTTTTGTATACTGACTTCTTGGTTCTTATAATCTTTATTTATTATATTCCCTCCCTTCTTTAAAAATGATCAACAAGGCTAATCAGACTTGCTAAAGGACTCAGTGTTCAAATAAGAAATCTGCAACTACGGGTAGGCGTTTGGGAGTAGATATTGAGAAATTGAGATAAATCTCAAATTCTCATATAAACTTCGAGATGAAATGAAATTTTATACTCCATCTGATCTTTTAAAAACTTCCAAACTTTTATTTTTTGGCATTATATTAAAAAATTCCTAGCTTATAAATAAAAAGTTTTGATCACACTAATTAATTATTTTGTTATATGTCTTTTCTATTCCATTCATCATTTTATTCAATCTATCTATTACTTTAACATCCACTTATAACTCACCAACATAATACACCATACAAATAATTATTCTATTATTTTTTCATAATACTAGATGAAGTAACCTCTTAGGAATTTTTTAATGGACTGGGAGAGTATATATATATATGTATGTATGTATATGTATATGAAATAGTGAAATCATTATCTTTATAAGTAGAATTGAATCATTTAATTTATTTTGATAGTACAATATTTTTTAGATAAATTACTTATTTGCATTATAATTTTTATATCAGGCATGGATGTTCTTGACGTTTAAAGTAAATTTAGTCTTTAAAATTTATTATTGGTTTAGTTATAATGGAATTACATGTATGATGATGTTTAAAGTTCGAATTAAATATTTTATGTTACCTATATATTTGTTTATGAAAAGTAGAAAACAACTCAATATTTGAATTGGATGATGAATATACATTAGTCTTATTTGGGATCCCCAAATCTAGCCCGATCCCGCCCGAAATTCTAAAGTCCCAATCCCGAAAAGACCCGACTTTGTTTGGAACGGGATTGAGATGTGAAATAATTATCCCGATCCCGAATTCCCTCTCTCAAAATCCCAAAATCCCAAATTTCTCGCTCGATGCCCACTCACTTGCTGAGGCATATGTTAGTTTGAGTCAGCCACCAATAACAAAGGGGGAGGATCAAGGAGAGAAACAGACATGATGAAACAGCCTGCAGAAAAACCTCTAACCAACAGAGAATCTCCCTCCTCTTCAAGTCTAAAACCACCACCATTGACTAGATTCAAAGCTGCTAAAGAAGATCCAAAGGAAACCAAGTCCCCAAGGAAATCAGATAAACCTTTTGAAGAAGAAGGAGGAGAAGGAGGTGAGATCAAAATAATTGGTAATGAAGATACTTACTCACAACTTGATTAAGGACACAACAATCTGGATGATGATACAGGCCCATCCCTAAATACAACCTTAATCTTAGAAGTTAAACACACTATTTTTACATAATTTTCTAACCCTATAAAAAAATAGTTGATATTTTATTTCTCTTACTTTTCTTTAACTTTTTAAAAAATTTGCAAAATCAAAAGGTTAAAGAATAGAGAAAGTATTTAATTTTTTAGTACCGTATTTTCTATCCGACATAATTCTTTTTTAAGTAAGTATAGTAAAAAGAAATATTTTCTTAATCTATAAAAAAATTCAGTTTTATAATAACGAACCGGTTAGAAATATTATGAACCGGTCAATATATTTTATATAAATTATCAAAACATAAACAACAATCTCTAACAAAAATCCATTCCATTGTACCATTTTCCATCTCTACAAAACCTTAGAAAGAGATAATAAAATCATAGCATAATTTATTAAAAGTATAATGAAAAATGTATATTTAAACGGTTTTTAAGAAACTCGACTTGTCATACTGTTAAAATTTAAAAAACTGCAAAAAACCTTAATTCTTATTTTTAAAAATATCTTACATGTTCCCAGACTTTAACTTTTTTTATTTGTTTTTATTATTGTTTGCATCTATTATGATCGTCTTTTTTTAAAACCGAAACATAACTTACATTAACTACTAGAACTAAGAGTACAAAAGTTAAGAGTGTTATTACAGACCAAACTACTATTAACTAGCCGAATCGAGCCAACAAAACGATCATTAAGAGCCAGAGTAGACAGCCAAGTCTGGCAGTGTGACCTGAGGCTACTACCCCCGATCTGGTTGGAACGATTATATCTGCAGTATTACTAACGATAGGGTCTAAGTAAAGGGCACCACTTCCATATTTAGCAAGACTGTCTGCTAGAGCATTACTCTCCTGGTAAACCAGTCTACTTTGTGAGTTGTTGTAGTTGAGAACTAAGGAGGTTGATCTCCTAGACCAGAGCCCGATGCCTCCATGTTGCCTTCGAGTTCTTGTTAAAACAAGTAAACACGTAAACAAAGTCAGTTTGAAGTTCCGCATGAATTTGTTTGGTGGTTATAGCCAGCCACAAGCCAATGCAAGATGTTGTACGTTCAGCTGTGGTTATGTTCGTGCGGCCAATCTTCCCCAAGGCAGCTGCCAGTCCATTACATGCATAGTCACACAAAACACAATCAATCCCCACTAACCCAGTATTGGTTAAAATCGAACCATCTATATTAAGAGACACACAAGTTGGGGGTACACAACAAAGGCCTGAGGAGATTGCATTTAGCCGGGTATTTAACCCGAATAAGTTGTACAAGCTATCTATTAAGATCGTTTTTATAAATATATAATGTAGATTACTTCAATATTGTGCTCTAAATTGATATTTATTGATTTGATTAAATATTTTAAAATAGTTCATACCACTACAATGTAAGAGTGGATGACAATGGGATACATTAATAACCTTCACCTTCTTGTTAAATACAGTAGTTGATTTCATACTATTACTGTATATACTGTGTTGTCAATAATATATGTTTGTCTCATCATCTATAATTCTATTGTTTTTATCACGTTGTAAATAAGTAAAATTTTAAATTGAATTAATTTTATTTAAAATAAATTATAATATAATTAAGTAAAATTAAAATTAATTAAATAAATATTTAGAATTGATCTTATTTAAAATAAATTATAATATAATTAACTAAAATTAAAATTAATTAAATAAAATTGAAATGAAACGATTAAAGAGGACATAGCTTTAATTTTCTTAGCTAACGAACAAGTTCGATTTGTCTACCTCCCTTGCCTAGTAGACCAAAACACTTGAAAATTAAGGTGTAAGTGTAACTCTGCAACCTCTTCCTCATTTGTCCGCCGCCGTGGTAACTCCGCAACAATGGCAGCCACTAGCAGCACAGCATTCTCAACCTTAATCTCAATCCAAAAGCCTAAATCCTCCTACCTTTCAACCACCTCCATCAAGCTCATCCCCTCATCCAATTCCCAATTCAAACCCATCCAATCCCAATCCACCACCTCTCGCTTCATCACCGCCGCCACCTCACCCTCTGCCGCCGCCTCTCACTCTTCCGCCACCACATTCCACGGCCTCTGCTACGTGATCGGAGACAACATCGACACCGATCAAATCATCCCCGCCGAATACCTAACCCTCGTCCCCTCAAACCCTGACGAGTACCAAAAGCTCGGTTCCTACGCTCTCATCGGATTACCCGCTTCTTACGAGACTAGGTTCGTCGAGCCAGGCTCTACCAAGACCAAGTACTCGATAGTCATCGGTGGTGACAATTTCGGCTGTGGCTCGTCTCGGGAGCATGCTCCGGTTGCTCTCGGGGCCGCCGGTGTGAAGGCGGTGGTTGCAGAGTCGTATGCGAGGATTTTCTTTAGGAATTCAGTTGCTACTGGGGAGGTTTATCCGTTGGAGTCGGAAGGGAGGTTGTGTGAGGAGTGTAAGACTGGTGATGTGGTCACCATTGAGCTTGGAGAAGGTTATTCTAAGCTTATTAATCATACTAGTGGAAAGGAGTATGTGTTGAAGCCGATTGGAGATGCCGGTCCGGTTATTGATGCTGGTGGGATTTTCGCTTATGCTAGGAAGACGGGGATGATTCCTACGAGAGCTGCCTAGATGAATTTTTAGTTGTAAGTGGCTGTTCACTATCTTCTGTGTTTGCTAGTTATGTTTGCTTATACTTGGTGGATGGACAAGAATGATTGTGTTTATGATCACATTCCGGCTTTGTTCACCAATGAAAGCTTTTCAAACAAGCTAGTTGGTTTGAGAAGCTAATCAAGTTAGCTTGTTGAAAAAAAGAAGCTACCTAACCCGCTACCAACTAATTATTCAGCTACCAACTACCTTCTAGTTTTGCTAAACAAGTACTTCATTTTAATAGCTTTGGCGAGAGTTCAGTGTGGTTAGTTTTTGTCGTGTGCTGTGTTTACTCTTGAAAGTGTGGAATAGTATTAATGATAAGGAATCCTGGGAGCATTGTGAAGTTATGGTTGGGAACTGGGATACATCGATAATCAGTATTTAACATAGTGGTTTATTTCATCTGTATCAATCATATATGCAGCTCAGAGTATGCTAATCTTTTGCTTCCTGTGTGATTTAAACATGGAATTAGGGATCCAATATAGAATAAGAGTTTTTCAGCTGTAAAGTAGGTAGTTGACACTCGAAACTGATAAATATTTCTGACTTTGCAACATAAATAGTTAGCATTAGTTTTGAGTCTTTTGACTGAGGCAGTACTAAAGGATCAGGCTACACTTCACTGCAGCAAAATGCTTTGTTCCAATGATATTCCACGTGATGACAGATGTGATATCAATTCATGTCTTTGTTTCTTTCCCTGCTTGAATAATATGCACAACCTAGTTTGCCGTTCAGATCAAACTCCACCCACCAATGTGACATGTGGATATTGGATAATGTTTCATTGATTTTAAGGAGTATTATGGCTGAAAATGTTATTGGTAACAACCTTTTATTTAAAGAATAAATTGTCCATTATCATATACTAGTACTTTAGTAGTATTTTTTTAGATGGTTAATGATTTTTCTTGGGTAATATCTTTCACCCCATGTATCTTCCTTGTTACTAGACTATAGCAAGCTTTGCATTAGAATTTGCAGTCGATTGTATCTCAGGTTTCACCATTACTTTGAGCTGATTATGACCACCACAGTATTGTATCTTATACCAAAATGAATATAGCAACTAATGTGCTATTGATACATCAGCCTGTTGCTGCATTTGTTCGTCCAGAAAATGCTACACGTTTCATAATGCTTTGAATTTTGAGACCTGCATATTTTGATTTTCCTCAAATCTTGTATGTTTTACCTTATTCATGTTATGGTTGAGCAAGTAGGAATTTCAGGTTTTGTGTTACAAGTGGTGGTTCTGTTGAGGGGGTGCTTTGTTCATGTACTTTTGAAAGTTACTAGTGAATCTCATGTTTAATTTTGACTAAATGTTTTATGTGTCTAATACTGACTGGCATGCTTACATCTTCAGGACCTAGCAGTAATCATATGATTAAGGACTACATAATAAGTTCACTGTCAGACTTTTATTATGTTTGACTTCTTGTAGTACTTGTATTTGCAGCTTTAAAGGGACATTAGATTATGTAAATGAATCCCTTTAGCCTTTTCTTTGAAAAAGATTATGTAAATGAATCAAAACTTAAGTAATGTTTGCACTTCTGGAGAGATTTGCATCTGTAGAATATTGTGATCATGTTACGCCCATGCATGTAAAGAATACACGGAACAATCAATCCTTCACTCTCTTTGCTTTCTCAAGGTTAGCGATTAAAGTCTCGTCTATATTGAACGTAATCAGTAATGAGGTTGATTGTTGTGCATTAGAATTTGCATACCGGAAGCTCCTGATTTGTCTTGCAATGTCTTATTATGGCAGGTTTCCTTGCACATGGAGCGAAGATGCTATCCAATGGTTGAGATTCTTGATCAGCATAATATCTGTATTAATATAGAACAGAATAATAATGTGTCTTTACTGCACGGAGTGTTTCTTATGTAGCTTCTGATTAAGTTACATCATCCTCAGTTTATGTATCAGTGTCAGCTAAATTATGAACAATCAGTTGCTGGGATTGTGCAATGCTTTTCTCTTAGTAATGCAAATTCAAGAAAACAGAATGCATGAGCGTGTATTACTAAATCCATTAAAATGTTTTTAACGTATCAAAACTGAAGAAACAAGATGAATGGTTCGTGTCCAAGTGTGTACTAATTTATTCACTTAAATTCTACTTCAAAACAATTTGCAGCTTCATATCATGTTGACTTTGGATAATCTTTAGGTTCGTACACAATGGCAAACGCAACCCACCTGAAATCTAAAGCACGAATTTCGATTCGAAATACAACTTTATCCTAGTTCTTTTTTAAAATTGTCATAAATTATTGGAACAACTTAATACTAGTCGATAGAGATTCGGCCTTTTGGGATGTCATGGTTATAAATGACTGGATTATACACGTTAGTCGTTACATTAGTATGATATTGTCCGTTTTTGAATCGAAATATATATGGATTTACTTTGAAATACCTAAAATAATATTATATGAAACTGATAATTTTTCATGTCCGGTAGCGATTTGATGTTGGAATTTTAATTTGCATATTCATAACAAAAATTCTAAACTTTAGTTGAGTTTGGTAATTTATATAGTGGTATGAAAATCCGATACTAATTTTAGTCTGTTTGACTGATATTTGCAGAAAAAGCTCATTCTCCCTCCTCATCTCAGAGCTCACAATTACAATTTACAACCTAACCATTATCATCATCCCGTTTGGTTTTGGGCGGAGTCTCTGGAATTCCTTGTTTTTGGAGTCTGCTTCAAGGTATGAATATTTCCATTCTCTTCCTTTCCCCTTTCAAATATGATGAACTGGATCAATTGCTGTTGTTTGATTATTTATACCTTTTTTAATCTTCATCTATCTAATTTCAGTATACAACACCACTCACTGCTCGCGGCTTGTTTTCGTTAATTTACAATTTTGCCAGCCATTTTCATTTTAGCGGCATCATCAAACTGTAAATCTGGAGTTTTTGCAATCAATTTTTTCTCACTTGTTTAGGAACTGTGCAGTATTAGTAAAAAATAGTAATTGCTTATAAGGAACATTTACAGTGTTCTCCTGGTCATCCCAATGCTGATGCAAACCTGACTTCCTGTAGAGCATAAACTCAGACCTTTAAACCAACAATCAAGTTATTATACCATGGAATTGTTCTAAGTTGTAACT
The DNA here is from genome assembly GCA_036897095.1 of Plantago elongata. Lineage (NCBI taxonomy): Eukaryota > Viridiplantae > Streptophyta > Magnoliopsida > Lamiales > Plantaginaceae > Plantago > Plantago elongata. The sequence goes on from JAYMSP010000522.1 coordinate 45,539, forward strand.
TTTACTCGATGAGTTGCTGTTTACTTTGCAATCAATTGGCTAATAATGTTGCATTGAATTTGATTTTTCTGAGTGATGATCATTTGAGCTTGTTGATGACTAACTAGTCTCTTCTCTTTCGTTCTTTAGCAGAGTCTAATTGCCTTCTGTGTGAGATTGGCTTCATATCATGGATTTATTTTTTGGTAGTGATTCATCTTCCTCAGATGATGATGAACAAGTGTATATAGCACTTGCGTTAGGAGACCGTGTTTTGAAGGCTTTTCAGAGTGAATCGATTCTAAGTCGAAACTATGTCAATCGGCATCATATTGGCGGGCATAACATGCTATTTCAACATTATTTTGCTCAGTCTCCAAAGTATCCTGAAATTGATATCAGAAGGAGATTCCGCATGAATCGTGACTTATTTCTTCGGATCAAAGATGCTGTAGTAGCTCACGAGTCTTATTTTGTTCAAAAATGTAATGCTGCAGGGAAGTTAGGATTATCATCCTTTCAAAAGATGACAGCGGCGTTGAGAATGCTTGCTTATGGAGTGACGGGTGACTTGTTTGACTGAGTATATTCAAATAGCAGAAAGCACAGCAACAAATTGTATGAAAAGATTTGTTAAAGCTATTATATCTGTATTTGGTGATGAGTATCTAAGAAGACCAAATGGAGACGACATTGCTAGGTTGCTCGTAGAGGGTGAGCAGCGTGGAACTCCAGGCATGTTTGGGAGTATTGATTGCATGCACTGGGAATGGAAGAATTGCGCTAGTCAATGGTCGGCAATGTATATAACTCGAGATGATAAGCCATCAATAATTTTAGAGGCTATTGCTTCTTCTGATACCTGGATATGGCATGCTTCTTTTGGTTTACCAGGATCTGACAATGATATTCATGCATTGGAAATGTCATCTTTAGAGGTTGTTGAAGAACAAGCTGCTCCAATCAACTTCTCCATTAACGGTCATAACTATGACAGAGTATATTATTTTGCTGACAGTATATATCCTACATGGCCTACGTTTGTGAAATCATTCTCAGATCCTATCGGAGTGAAGAAGCAACACTTTGCTGAAGTTCATGAATCACTAAGGAAGGATGTTGAGCGTGCAGTTGGAGTTTTGCAGTCAAGGTTTGCAATTACTCGTTGACCTACTCGATACTATAAGAAAGATGATCTAAAAAATATCATGATGGCTTGCGTTATTATGCATAACATGATTGTTGAAAGTGAGAGACATTTGAACCTCAGTGCTTCTGATTTTGAATATGATGAAGATCCTCAAGGCCCGCCCAAACCTGAGCTTTCAACGATAAAGACAAGTGCAGTCTGTGACTTCGTCTCACGCCATAAGGAAATTAGAGGCACAACTCTTCACAGCCAACTCCAGGAAGATCTTGTTGAGCATTTGTGGAAAAATTCTAGTGAACCGTAGAGATATGCAGATTTATCTGCTAGTAGTGGACATAATGTATTATTAATGTTAATGTAGGGTAGATTGGCATAGCATTCTCACCTAATCGGTACATGAAATTATATTACTAATAATACCAATAAAATACTTGAAACTAATTGTTAGTCCTCAAAAATAATTTCTCCATTACTTTCATAAATTTAAGATATTATTTTTCTTAAAACTATCTATATAAAATTAAAAAATTATTAGTCGAACATATAATCATATATGAAGAATTAATGTGAATGAACATTTTCAATTGCAAAAAAAATAAAATTTAATATTATAAAAAATGGTGAAAATTTCTACTTTTTGTAGAGTAAAATGTGTAATCTAAGTGTGAAGTTATAAATGTTTATTAATCATTTTATAAAAGATATAAAGCCTTATGAAACGATAAAGAATGATAAATATACGAATACATAGGGTAATATGTTTGGCTCGGGAGCTAGTAGTTGCTTCATTGTTTCTCCAAAAACTTTAAATTGTACTCCCTCTATCCCTAAGGTTGTGTTCGATTCAACGTAGATTTACTGAACTGAACTATATATAAATATATATATAATATTATAATAATAGCATTCTTCTTGATTTATACTCCATACTCTGTCTATAAATATGAACATTAATCTAAAAGACACACGGAGTGTACACATGTACACTCTATAATGGAGTATAACGTTTTTACTACATAGTTTTGTTTTTTTTTCAAATTTTACATTCAATTTCCCCTAAATTACTCGTACCATAATGTATAAAGTCCAGATCCGCACCTGAGTTTGGCCCATAAGGAGGCCCAATGGCCCATAATAGTAACCTATATGGTGAGTCTTCTTCTTCTTCTTCATCTGATCATTTCTTCGTTTCAGCTGATTCTCGCGACACTGTCTGGTTTCCTCATTAATACTGACCTTCTTCTTCGTCTCTGTCTTCGTCCTGAGCCAGACATTCAGGTAAGGAAACATACACAATCAACTTCAAAATATTATTTATATGTCTCCATTACATACGGCACCGATTCATCTTCCATGTTTCACCTTCACCTTATTCCAAAAATTCATCAATTGGTATCACGGTTAACACTAACAAAAGTTGAAGCGCGAGTTAGGAATACCTATTTCCGTCGTCAACAAAGTTTTGTGTTTTAATTTCATCATCAGTGTAAGTAATAAGGCAGCTAAAAAGTAAGAACCCTCAGAAAAACCCTTTGCTTCTCTATTGGTTGCTACTTTGAACACTAATGCCTGCTCTTTGGAAAGACTCACTCCTCGTTTTCTTTTTTTTGTCTGTAATCCCACTGGAATATGAGTGAGTGTGCGGCAATATTTTTCTTTCTATGGACCTAAAAACTTCTTCTTTTAGGGTTGGAGGATATAGCTTCACTTTTAAGGTCTTAGCAAGTGATTTGTTTGTGAATGTGGGTAGCTGATTCTTGTACTAGTGTGAAGGAAGATGAATTGTTGCGAGGACAGATTATGTTAGACCCGTTCCTTTTCGCATTTGTATATAGTCTTGACTGCTTCTTGTATTAGTGGAACTGAACATATGTTATTGCAAAAGAGAATATGAATGGGAGGGGGGGGGGGGGGGGGAATTTTTTGTTTTG
>JAYMSP010000523.1:0-48538 GCA_036897095.1 Plantago elongata
ATTTATATTCCAGTGAATAACCATTCATATTTCCAGTGAAGGAGAGGTTACCGAACTCCCTGGACATGAGTGTTACTATACTGGTAAAATATTTATGTGAAAGTTTCATTATAATAATTTAACTTAACATTTTTTCCATTGCATAAGGTTATGTAGTCAAAGTTTGAGTTTGTTAGTCGAAATAAAAATGGGATTATAGACTGGAGGTAGGGAGATTCCTTTTGTAAATTGTGAAAGAGTTTGGGAGCAACAATCATTCAAAGTATGCTATACAGTAAAACAAAAAGTCTTTTGCTCTTTTACATGAGATGATGAGACTAATGTGTGGATATTCCCCAGTTCCACACCTTGGTTAATTATAATTCGTTCCAATATTTAATGGTGGTGATTTATATCAATTTTTAATCTTTAGAATATGATTAGATAGGATAAGCATTAAAGATAAACCTCAATTAAAGTTATGGGCACCGCATATAATGCGGTGTATCATATCTAGTACAATGAAATATGTGAGTCAGTTGACAAAATAATAATAATTATAAATTATTTGCTCATTCTACTATATATATAAGTAGTATATAATAAAGTCTATGAAGTTGGAAAAAAATATTATGAGTTAAATTTTTAAATTTTAGTTCTGAATTTGACACTGAATATATGTATAACTATTATATATGTCCAAACATTGTTATTAGAATAAATCTTCTAGTCGAATTATGAAGTCTCCGGGTGTTAATTATCCCTTAGACAGTGCTTTTGGTATTTAGTCCCTCACATTTGATTTGATTTTTTACCCTATGATCATATTATTTCTTACTCCATCAGCAGAATTCTAAATCAAACAATACAATTATATTTATTAAAAAAAGTTTTAGATACAACAAGTCAACAACTATTAATATACTTTTTGTAACGAAATGATGCAGTCTAGAGCGTAAATGGTAGATTTGAAAATAAATTCAATATATCTAAAAAGTTATTAAAAGATAGAAGTGATAATAAAAATCATTCGTTCACTAAATAGTCCTATAGTTCAACAAATGAAATATACATAATTATAAACATAAACATGTATACCTCCGTCATTATCAATTTATAGTTACATCGGAGTCAACATATATACGCTGAATTATTAATTTAAATTAATATTTATTATTTAATTGATTACAGTTTAAATTTAAAATGTTTCCAAATTGAAACCGGACAAATCATTGTAGATTATTAAATGTAGTAGGTTTTGCCGTTATTACCCAAGTTATTCGCATAAAGCTTTTTTAAACCTTAGGAGTATAATATTACAACGTACCTATATAGTAGTACTATCTATACATACCAAGAAGCACATTGATCATCATCATCATTAATGAAAAATGGAAATACTAGCACCAGATCCATTGTTGCAAAACCTTAAGCTGAAGATACATGACTCCACTCTAGTTAAACCATACCAACAAAAACAGACAAGAAGTTCAATATTCTTCTTCACCTGTACCCCGTACCGTTTGTAAGTTTCTTCAATGCCCATCCTGATTATCCACTCAACATCATGGCCGAAAGGCTCAAAACAACACTGGCTAAGTTGCTTGTGCATTACCCTTTTATGGCCGGGAGATTTCATTGCAACGTTGAATCGGGGCGCCTTGAGATCGACTGTAATGGCATGGGGGTCGGGTTTGTTGTAGCCTCATCAGAGTATTCACTCCTTGGGCTTGGAGACTTGGTTCGACCCAACACCGGATTCCACCAGCTCGTACCGGCTACTTTTGGACGTCCTGAGGATGATGATCAGCCACTGTTTATTTGCCAGGTATTACAATTTACAACATATTGTTCTTTGTCCGGCAGAGCTTCAAACATTTGACGTTTAATGCAGGTTACCGCGTTCAAGTGTGGTGGCTTTGCAATCGGCATATCAGTACTACACAGCTTGCTCGATGGGATTGGCCTGCTTGTGTTCATGAAAAATCTAGCTTCCGTATTCAACAACAAACCCTTACCGATAATTCCCTGCCATGATCGCCACCTCCTTGATGCGAGATCTCCACCACAAATATCCTTCCATTCAACAGAATTCTTAAAGCCTGATCCAAGTTCTCTAGCAGCTATTCAAAAGTTTGAGGAATTAGATCATAGAGTATTCAAATTCACCCCATCCATCATCAATCATCTGAAAGAAAGGGCTAAACGCCCCGATAACAAATACCCCAGTAGCTTCATGGTGGCAGCCTCGGTCATATGGCGATGCAAAGCCTTGTCATCGTGTGCGGATAATGAAACAGTTTCAACTCTCCTTTCTACGGTTGACATTAGATCAAAGCTGAACCCACCACTACCGCTATCATACTCAGGCAATGGTGTCATCTTTTCATCAACATCAGCTAAACGAGGAGATATCGAACGCTGGGACTTTTCAGACCTGGTACGACTCGTGGCAAAGGGAACTAAAAGGATGAACGATGAGGAGTATATCAGGTCTTGCATCGATTGGCTTGAAGTGAATCGAGTCCCACCACATGGGGACTACATTGTAAGCAGGTTGACCAGGATTGGACTGGAACCTGATCAGCTTGTGTATCCCTGGGGTAATCCGGTGCACCACGGACTTGTAGTAAGCCCTACAACCTACGTTGCTTCTTTCGTGTTTCCTGATCAAGATGGTTTTTTGAATGTCGTGGTTTCTCTTCCTTTCAATGAAATGGAGAAATTTGAGTTTCATTTATGTAGCTTCCTCGGGCTATCTTCTGATCACTTGCATGGGCATTGTCGACTCTAGATCAAGAGAACCCCTAGCTCAAATACTAGAGCGATTTGAGTCGAGTTGAATATCAATAATTGCGTGTGTTTTGAATTCTATTTCAATTCAGTCTCTATTCATGTCAATACATACAGTACAACTATTATGCAAACTTCATTCTTTCGTATTTCAGTATCTCACAAAAAAAAAAAAAAAATGTTGTTTCCTTACCGTCGAGTAGGAGTACCAAATATCACCAATTTATTCATGTTACAACAGACTGCATTGGCAAACTGTAAAAGCTATCCTAGCTAATAAGATACAACATCCTCTCCCTAAAATTGCGATCTCAAATTTCCCAAGAAACACTTAAGGTCTTTAAAAAGAAAACCTAATGCAGAGGCAAAAGAATAAGGTCGCCTTATGGCAACCTCCAGTAGAGGATCATCCCGTTTCAGGAATTCTTACACGTTAGCAGTAACTTTACCATCAATTGACTTCAAGACCTCTTCTCCCATCCCCTTGCACCCAACCAGTTTCTGGAAATCATAAGACCAGCAAGTTATAGTAGCATGTTTTGTGAAATGATACCCGGAACCCATAAAGTTCTCTGATAGAAAAACATGCACTTTTCTCCGGGGATAATATAATCATTATAGGAGTAATACATTAGGCAAGCGCATCATGTTTAGTATAAGTCGACAGCAGACTTCGGATGGATATGTATATCTATTGACAAAATCAGCAGCTAGCAGCAAAACAGGGAAATAACCAAATTATTTGGAACTCTTAATCCAAGTTTGCATATGAAGCCTGGACTTTGGGGACAGAATACAAGTAAAAAATGTGCACATATAGCATATAATGCAGTAAAATTTGTGAAAAAAATGGACTGAATAAGTGAAACTCATGGTAGAAGAGGAGCTTACAAGTCCAGTAGAGTATATGTCACCAGTGCGATAACCTCTATTTAGAGTATCCAACACTGCAGCCTCAATCCTCTGAGCAGCTTTCTCCTCACCCAGGCCATACTTCAAGAGCATAGCAGCACTGAGAACCGTCGCTAAAGGATTTGCTTTGTCCTGAACATTTTGAAACCAGAAAGTTGCATACAAAATAAAAGAAGTATATAATATTTTGCCAAATGAAGTTTTCTGATAGCTAACAGCAACAGATCAGAAAGCTGAACGTACCTGCCCGGCAATATCAGGAGCAGAACCATGAATTGGTTCGAACAATCCAGGTCCCTAAGGAGCAAAATTTTAAAATTTATGCATGGAAAGAAATGAAACTCCCACAGATTGTTATGGAATTTTACGACAATTAAATGGATAGGATCAATTAATCATACCGATGAACCTAGACTTGCCGATGGAAGCATCCCTATGCTGCCGGTAATCATTGAGGCTTCGTCCGATAAAATATCTCCAAATATATTGTTTGTAACGATAGTGTCAAACTGCAATGCCATCAAGAAACAGAGACAATTTAGTGAAAATTCACACTACATCTCTGGAAGAATAAGAGAAAACCAAGGACATAAAACCTGTTTAGGGTTCCGAACAAGCTGCATGGCGGCATTGTCAACATACATGTGTGAAAGTTCAACATCAGGGTACTCTGAGGCTATCTGTGTAACTATCTTCCTCCATAGCATGGATGCCTGATATATGTAACATCATACTTTGTCAGAATCTACCTGATTGCCTTGGAAAGTTGGAATGAATCTTGGAATGAAACAAATGTGTTCAGAGATTATTAAAGTTACAACATGGAACAGAAGCAAATATTCCAATAAACATGTGCACAAAAATCATTCTAGACCAAAAGAAATGAGATGAATTGAGCCCAGCTGGCTTTAAATAAATATATACTCCATATACAATAGCCCAGCCGATAAATTATATCTTCCATGTCAAAATTAACTGATATTGGTACTAATATGTGAGACATGATAAATAGACTGTTCAAGACAATGATTCATCTTATTCAAAAAAAAAAAGACAATAATTCATAATAAGCATTAGGATCTTCAATAGTGAAAATAGAACATGGACTAAAAAGGAAACTATGAAACGTTTTGACTAGATACTTAATATAAATAAATGGAAATTTGGACATTGTTCTGGGATGGAGTAATATTAACATGTGGCTGAGAGCCCTCACAGCCCAGGCACAACGACGCAATTATCAGGGGCGCGCTCAAGTCAATTTCATAGGTGTATTCGAGTCCGTGACAAGTATATTTCATTTTACATTGATACTGCAAAGAAGCACAAGTTTCCAGGTCCACGACATGCGAAGATATATGTCAAAACTCAAAGTCAAAACCATTCTTTTTCTAAGAAAATAGCATGAATAAATAAATGGATGTATCATATGCATACTTCCTATCCAGAATGCCAAATAAGAAGGAATTTTTTACCTCCAAAACGTTTGCTTTATCAACAGAACAGAGCTTCCCACGACGTTTTCGAGCGGTCTCAAATGCAATACGAGCAATGCGATCAATCTGCGAAGGACAAGTCTCACATGAGAAAAATTGAAGAGCAAACATACATACCACTAAGTCAATGGATTTGCAATTATAACTCTTGAACCAATCAACCAATTGTGACCTAGTCATTCGCAAATTCTCGTGCACAATACTACAAATGTCATCACGGAATATAGACTTGAAAGCTTGTCTCAGACAACTACCTCATAAGCTGCATAGACCTCAGTGTTAAAACCAATTTCTTCACCAATTTCATTTTTGCCAAAGCCCCTTGGCTTGCCGAAATAAATGCCTAATTAGAAGGAATTATCATGAAGAACACATTATGATCTAATGAAAGAAACATATTATATCTTTAACGAATAGAATATTCAATCAAACTATAAAATATTAATGCATGTATACTACCTCCGGTGAGTTCTCGCACCACCATCAAATCCACACCCTCAGCAACTTCTCTCTTTAATGTTGAGGCATCTACCAACTATCAGAATGATTAAGATGCACATATTAGCTTCATTATACAAATAAAGAGGTATTTCTTCATTACACAAAAAAGACGTTGAAAAAAGAAAAAGAAAAAAACTACAGAATTTTATTCTCTTTCTCCTCTCCTACATACTCAAAGAACTGATCTTCCCTGAGCTTAACATGTCAATATGTAGCACATATTCCTGAGATCCAGTCAATGAAACGTGAATAATAATATACTTCAGTGACAATATAGATTGGACAAAAAGATAAACAGAGTGGCAAGTATTACACAGGAAGGAAGAAACAACGGCCATACAAACTAGCTAATCACAGCTCTTATACTTCCATTGAGAAAAAGGAAAACCAGGTAAATAACGAGCATCAGTTAAACAACACCATGATGCCAAACATATGTGAAATAATACAAAAAAAACACATGTGAAAACCCAATGTTCAGAAGTTCTCCAAACAAACTCCTCTTTAATTCTTCTTTTTCATTAATGCCATCAAGTTGATATATGCTGAATTGCTGATAAACCTAACACCACCATGATAATTAGCACTGCCTTAGCAGTTCAAATACACAATTCATAAAGCAGCTTGCAGAAGATCAATGCTAAACCTTCAGCAAATCATTTTACAGCATTCTATAAAGCCCCCTCGCAGTAGCAAGTGATTGACAAAAAACATTTCGAGAGGCCTACCTGGGGTAAAACTGTAGCCGGTCTCAAGTTAGCAAACACCTTAAGACCCGCTCTCAGCTGGAGCAGTCCAGTTTCAGGCTTCAACTGCTTCTCATTGTTATCCCATTTATACCTTCACACCAAATTAACACCTAACATCAGACTATCTTTTCAAATATACTCCAAAAGCACATTTGATTGAATCCTCATTCTCCACACAAAGTCTCTCCATATCTAGATAACTTATTTATAGACGGACCTATATTGTTATTAAAACATTCATGATGTTAATTAAAACGTTTTAGCATTAGTGTTTTATCAACAACGTAAGTGTATCGTCTCTAGATAACTTATCTCAAAACCGTCTCCAAATTATCCAACAACAACAGATTTAACAATCCATATAATACACATTCACATTGTACCCTCCAATTGCTCCGAGGAGAACAGCATCGGAATCCTTCGCAGCCGAAAGAGTCTCCTCCGGCAACGGCACACCGGTCAAATCTAATGCAGCACCACCCATGGGCATTTCCTTGAACTTGAATTCAATTCCTGTCCGATTTATCATCAAATCAGCAAACTGAAACAAAATTCATCAACAGATAAAGCTGATAGCGGCGTTACCTTCTATATCGGCGACGAGGCCGAGAGCCTGACGGGCGACGGAGATGACTTCGGGGCCGATGCCATCGCCGGGGAGAAGAGTGATGTTGTAGCTCTTGGCGGCGGCGGAGCAACGGAAGGTGGAGAATTTGGGTGAAATTGTGGGTTTGGGTTTGGAGTGGGTGAAGTGAGGTGTTGGAGTGATGGTCCTGAAGCAAGCCGCCATGTTGCTCAGTTTGGAGGTCAGGTGAAATGAAATGAGTGACCGCGCGACTCGACCTGGTTTTAGGTAAATTGAGGCCGGGTATAGGAAGTTGAGATTGGAACGAATTTACAATAAACGAAGTACTATGTTAAGTTGAGATCGGGACGTAAAAAGTGAATAATAATGAAATAATAATTATCATAAAAGTCCCTTCCATTTCAGTGATAGTCTAAAAAGTCCTTCAAATTTCTAACTTAAATTGTCTAGTTTTATTTCTACCTTTTCATTTTCGCATATCCTTTTCGATTGGGTCTTTTAATTCTGAATTTGGCCATGGTATGAATCCTATATAAGCCTTTTAATTCATTTATTTAGTCATTCCCTTCTTTTCATTTGGCTCAAGCCACAAACATGCTTCAATTTTCTCTCTCTGAATCACCAATGACAGTTACACAATTCAAAAACACATGAGGTCATTGCGATTCACCAATGCCATGTCACTTCTCTACTCGCCGTAAGATGCGATCGATTCTCCTCCCAATCTCCCGGTCATGGTGACAAAGTCGAGGCGTTGGAGGGCAAATCGAGGTCGTGAATGATATTGAAGTTGGTTCCTCTATTGTTGTTTTCATTGTAATGAAAAGATCGCAAGAAAAGTAAAGTTATGGTTGTAAAGCAAAGTTGTAATTGTTAAGTCTTTTGATCTCTACCATAGTGGTACGTTTTCCCCAAACTCATTAATTTCTTCATTTTGTTTTTGAGATTTCGAATGGGTAATGTCTGTTTCGTTGTTGTTGTTGTTTTGGATGAATCGGATATGGTTTAGTTTTTGTATAAATAGTCTATGTTTTACGCCTAGTCTTTTAATTGATAGTCTATTTTTTAGTAGAAAATTATCTTGTTCGTTGTTGCTTTAGTTTTTTTTAATAATTATCTATGTTTTACTATAAACAATCTAGTTTTTTATTTTTAAGTATAATCTGTCTATATTGTTCGTTGTTGGTTTATTTTTTTTTTAATATATTGTCTAGTTTTTTTATATAAACAGTCTACATTTAACTAGAAATTGTCTATACTGTTCGTCTTGTTGGTTTACTTTTTCTTTTTAGAAATTGTCCATGTTTTACTATAATTTGTGTAGATTTTTATATACATAATCTATTTGTGTATAAGTTGTCTAGTTTTTATATAAGGTGAAAAATTGAAAGAAAGTTAATGATGAAAAGGAGGATTTATGTTTTAGAATAAATGGTTTATATTTTAATTTAGTTGTCTATGTTGTTCATTATAAATGGTTTAGTTTTTTTATAAATTATTTATGTTTTACTTAAAGTGTCTAATTTTTTGTATAAATGATCTATGTTTTAGTAGAAATGGTTTATATTTTAGTTTATGTTGTCTATGTAGTTCGTTGTTCTGATTTAGTTTTTATAAAAATTGTCTATGTTTTACTATAAATTGTCTATCTTTTGTATAAATGATCCATGTTTCAGTAGAATTCTTTTATGTTATTTGTTGTCGTTGACTTAGTTTTTTTATAAATTGTCTATGTTTTACTTATAAATTATCTATTTTTTTTGTATAAATTGTCTATGTTTTACTATAAATTATCTAGTTTTTTGTATAAATGATCTATGTTTATGATGTAGTAAAAATTGTCCATGTTCAATATTGTTAGTTGAGTTTTTTTAGTCGAAATCGTCAATATTTCACTATAATAGGTCTAGTTTTTTGTATAAATTATTTATGTTTTTGATATTTTTGTTGTATGTATTAGAGTTTCGTAAAAAAGGTGGTTGAACAAGATTGGTCACAAAAATTGAGACGTTGTGGAAGAAGGGATCGAGGAACAAGTTAAAAGTGTGAAGAAAGCTATTTTGAAGATGTACTAGATGCCTTTTGAGTATTTTTATAGGATGTACATTTCATTTTTTTTATTAATTTGTGTAATGAAATTTATTGGTTGAAGAAATGAAATTGAACTTTAAATTTATTCTTTTAAATATTGGGTTTGTTTGATAAATAAATAGGTTGTTACTAATGTTTGCAAGCTAAAGCATAGACGATTTTACGATAAGCATAGACAATTTCATGATAAATCTAGACAATTTGAGTTAAAAAAATCAACTTATTTGAATTTGGTTGAATATTGATATGCTGACTAGTTTTTAAAAATAAAACACGAATCGAACCAACCCGGACGGGTCAACCCGCGAATTTTCATAATGTCTAATTTTTAAGGTAAATTGTCTATGTTTATTTATTATATGGGACCTTCGAGACTCTTCAAAATGTAAGGGTCTCTCGCAAGACGGGCTCATAATGCAAAATCGAGGTAAAAAATTTCGGTAAACTCTAACAAAAAAACTCGTTGGACGTTAATACAGTGTTGTGACTGAGTAAGTCATGTGTAATATAATGATATAACTCAACAAGTCATGTGTTAATATAATATATACTGACGCATAAGGTCTCTAGTTGTAATAAAATTTGAGGAGGGTCCCTCTCTACATGATAAAATTAAAATTGGTGTAAATTTAACTATCGAATATCAACTTCTTTTTGGTTTAGGTATTTCAATCATGTTAGATTCACTTATTTTGCTGGATTTTGACTATTAGATTGACACTCCGAACTTGATTAGTACCGACTTTATATTCAAAAACTTAAAAAGCCAACATTCTCTTCCTTCAAGCAAAAAACTAGAGAAAGAAAAACAATTAAGATACAGACTATATAAATTAGTAATTAATTTTGAATTAAAAAAAGAAGATGAACCAATTCAATAGATCATTCGTGAGGAGAAGTTGGATCATATATATGCTTTATATTGATTGAACTTGTACATAATCTCCGGTCCCTGCAGATTTCATCATACTAAAATAGTTCTACTTTTGACGAAGCAAAGCTCACTCCTTTTTCTTACATTAAAATTAGGGTTTTCTAGTAATGAATAGCCATGAGTTATAGTGGATTCTCAATTGATGTCATTTCAGGTCCAATTTCAAGGAGGGATGAAAGTTGTGGTGGGAGTAATCGTTGTTGGGAAGAAGATGATAATTAATTTTACTTTATTCAATTTTCTTTTTATATTTTTTATCCGAACTTGTAAGAATATGAAATCGTGACATATATTTCATAAGTAATATTTTATTTAATTCAACAGAAAACTCCTTTAATTTTATTCAATTCAGCTTTAATTAATTACATTACTATTCAATCTAATCTTCTTCATAAATAACCTCCTTCAGCTGTGGTTTCTGTTTGCCAAATTAAAGAGGCAAAAAACTCTTATTTGAACTTATCTACCATAAAAAAAACAGAGTCACACTCCATTCCATTACTTCTTCTCCAAGCTCCAATTTCCGAAGTACAACCAATGGAACCCTTAGCCAAACCCAAATCCTCACAAGGACGATTCTTCTCCTCCTCCACCATTTACTCCTCCTTCCCCACTCGAAACTACTCGATCGAGCCTCGACCCACTCTCGCCCGATCCGTTTCCCCTTCCTCAACCGTCCGATTCTCCTCCACTCCGAAACATCAAGTCACTGCAGCTCACCACAACAACCACAATTCCATCTCCTCCGGCCCGAAGAAGACGTGTATATGCTCTCCTACGACGCACCCAGGCTCCTTCCGGTGCAGCCTCCATAAGAAGAAGAGCAGCGATAATAAGGAAATGTCGTCGTCGTATCGGCCAAGCCAGCAACTGAACATGATGAGGTCGGCGATGACGAATTCGCTGGTGCGGATTGGGGCGGTGGAGGGGGAGTTCGTGAAGAGAGCTCTGGCGGCGCTGATTCGGCCGAGTTCCCATAGTTTGCGCCGCCGTGGAGAGTTTCAGCCACGGCCGAGCAGGTTGTCGAAAATGTCGAAAGGTGAAGATGGACTTTTATAGTGAGGATTCGGGATTTGTCGATTTTGCTCTTCATTTTTTGTCCCGTTTAACAAAAGTTGGTATAAGTTCATTTTTAGGTGATAAACTAGTTGATTTTTACTCGGTTGAGTTTATGAGCTGAATCGAGCTCCGAATTAGTAGTAGTATCCTTTAAGCTAAATATTTATATGTCAATTTTGAGTAATTTCTAAATCTGGAAATATTAATTAAAATCCATTTATTACATAAATTTGTTGTGATTAATGCATTTTATTTTTGACTAGTCTTTTTGCACAGTAGTTGTCCTTATTTCGGGAGTCAGGTGGAATTTGTAGTTGAGAGTTGAGACTATTTGAATTTGGTCCAAAATTATAACATTTGTCTGCAAGTTGATCTCGATTTTTGTCAAATTTTAAATTAAGACTATGATATTAAGCTTGTAACCTTTAAAATATTGTTGGTCTTGTCCCGCACTCTTAAGACTTCTTATACTTTCGCATAGAGACTTTCTAACATATATAAAAACTACAAGAATGATCATTATCATGAAAATATAAGTTCTAACTTTACAATTTCCGTGATAAAAAGTACTTTTATTTGAATATAGATTGAATTCTAGTTGAAATATGATTTGTTGTCATAAAAATTCCAACCCAAATAGCTAGATCATGGCCATATTTTAAATCTGCATATGTCAGATATATATTGTTTGGACTGATTTTGGTAGAAGGTAAAGACCGGCAACAACATATGTGGAATCAAACAGTTTCAAATCTAAAGAATGTGACTAACTGACAATCATCTCATTGATAGAATTCAATTTCATCTAAAATCTTGAACTTATAAGGAGTTATAGAATCTAATCATATATAATACTCCAACATTCTCCCGCACTCGTAATCGATTTGAACCTCTTTGGGGAAGTCATTCGAGTGTAAATTTAATATGGGCAGAAATTATCTCCGTGAAGATTCGAACCCAGATTAGACGTGAGGATGATAGAATTTCATCTCATCTAAAAGCTCGAACTTGTAGAGAGCAGTAGAATCTAGTCATATATATTAATACTCCAACACTAACATGTTCAACAAAACTGCACTCATATGAGATTATTCCTCGTAATCTGACGATATTCATATATGGATGTAATTTTCTCTTTCCACTATGATAATGTTAAAATTTAATTTTTTTAAATTTATGAGACGGTGAAAATGAAGTCCATAAAGAAAACATAATGAAAGATCCAGGCTGAACTATAAATTTGGTTATTTTATTACTCAGTTACTTGGATATACAATAATGTCAATAAATAAAATATTATTATAAAAATTTTATTTCTAAATATAACTTTTAAAGTGTTTATACATAATTTGAGATCGTTAAATTTTATATTATACAAGGTTATTTCTTTATAAAGTATTCTTTCAAACAAAATATGGCATATTCAATAGATTATGCTAAAGTCTTCGATAATGTGAGATTTTTATAGAAAATGTAAGAAAGTCAAGATTTTTGGTGATTTTTCAGTTTTGACAGTCAGATCGGCCGAGTTTCTAAAAAACTGCCTACATACATTTTTCGTCATGCTTTTAAGCGATTATGTTATGTTTTTAAATTGTTGGCATTTAAATTTTCAGTTATAATTTTAACGTCTTTTGTTAATGTTTTGGGTTTACTCAAAACCTTATACTATAGGAGAGTGATGATATATATATGCACTTCGTCACTTCCACTCACAAACAATGTTGATTGTTGGGTGTTACAATCCATCTTTCAAATGAATCGTATGAACAGTAATAAACATTGTAAATTTATAATCATGCCAATTGCAATCTTAAATAGTTGATATCTCAACAAACAAATTTTTATAGTTAAATATTTAATATTTGATATGATATCTTCTAGATAAAATATCACACAAGATTTATACTTCGTTCTATATTATTTTCTCGTATTCTATTTTAATTCCTCTTTTAATTTAGTCTTCCCGTCATTTAAATGAACAATACTCTTTTTATTTATATAATATCTTTCATACTTTAATTGTAATACATGGTTCAATCAATTTCCACTTTATCACTATCTCTTATAGTAATTCATTCAGTCTTTTTATTTAGACCATGTTATTCAACTGAAATTTACTGAACTGAACTAAACTGAAGTAAGTTATAAACTATAACTAAGGATGTATTCTATTCAACTGAGATTTACTAAACTGAACTGAACTAGACTTAACTGGACTGAATAAATTATAACTAAGCTAAGTTGAACTGGTGAAATAATTTTATAAAGCTGAACTGTATATAACTAAATTGAACTGAATTAAATATAACTAAGTGAGCTAAACTAAACTGAATTGATTTTAAGTTAAATAGAATAGATCCCTTCAATTTATTTAGAGTACTCAGTGAAAATGAAACTGGTACGGGTGGAATTATTAGAAAGATTTCTAGAGAGGTGTGATGAGATTTGCCATGCCCCTCTGAATATTCTTCCCTCGAAAGAAGAAACCAAGATCCATCAATCCCCATTGGCCACCATACAAAACTTGTATTGTTGTCTACTAAACTCCAAATTTCAACTGTCATTCACTCACTTTCCCAAAATCTTCTCTTCTCCACTCCAAAAATGGCAGCACTAGTGCTAAAACAAGGAAGCAGACCACCATGGGTAGGCTTAGGTGCAGCAGTTTGGGTGGAAATAGCTGCAGGAAACGCCTACACTTTCCCACTCTACTCTCCATCTCTCAAATCAGTTTTGGGGTTCAGTCAGCAGCAGCTTACCATTCTTGGTGTGGCAAATGATATTGGTGAAAATGTTGGGATTCTTCCTGGAATTGCCTGCAACAAGTTTCCTCCTTGGGCTGTTTTGCTTGTCGGTGTGTTTATGTCTTTTTTTGGGTATGGTGTCATTTGGCTTGCTGTTAGTCGGACTGTTACTTCACTGCCTTATTGGCTTGTAAGTTCTTTCATCTTTCTATGCAAAGATTGCTTTTTTATTGCTGAGTTTCGTTTTTGGGTTGTGTTTTCTTTGATCTTTTTGTGCAAATATTGCTTTTTTTTTTTTTTGCTGAGTTTGTTTTTGGGTTGTGAGTTTTTCAATCTTTTTCTGCAAAGATTACTTTTTTTCTTCTCAGTTTGTTATTGGGTTGTAAGTTTTTCAATCTTTTTCTGTAAAAATTGCATTTTTTTTCTCAATTTGTTTTTGGATTGTAAGTTCTTCAATCTTTTTATTCAAAGATTGCATTTTTTCCCCTCAACTTCCTGTTATAAGTTCTTTTATCTTTGTCTTGGAATTTTTTTTTGTTTTTGTTTCCAGTATTGCTGTCGGTGCTTGGTTTATTCTTAAAGGCATGGATTAGAATCTCAATTTTAGATGGTTGTGGAATGACTGATAAAAAAAATACCTTTAAGGATCTTTTGAATAGTTTGTATTGTGGTGTTTTGCAGAATTGAATGTTTTGGAGAGTTTGAAAATTGCATGTTGATTTGATCTTTATGATTGAACAATTGAGACCACTTAGGAGAGTTCTGTGGAATTCTTGCACATTTTTGTTCACAATTTGAGGCCTTGCTTAAGGACTCGATCAGACTCCTTACGGCTCGAGGCAAAATTATAGTACTCCATGTGAGTTTAGTGCTTGTGGTCTTATTTTGCTAGAATCTAAATCCTGCAAGTGTATTTAGGAAGTTGGAGTTTATGATGCTTGAATCCGAACCATTAATACATGTACGCAATAGACTTTGATTCATGTGATGAAGATGGAATGACCATGTACAAGTTAAATGCGTTCACTTTGCTGCCAATTCTAACTGTTTTATTATGATTCTTCAGCATGCATGCTATAGTGCGTCATGGTGCTTGAATGTGTTGTACTGTGCAACATATAATGAACATAGTACAAGCATGGTACAACATGTAAAGAACCATTAGGAACCACATCATGTTGTAGAATCGAGCAAACCTATCTAACTTGATGCAATTGTCCATTCTGTCTTGAGTTTTTGCCTTTTGGAAACTATGAGTACTTCAACTGTTCAACTTCTTCTGTTTAATGATTTAATCCCATGCCAGAAAGATTACATGAGGAGAATCACAATATATGTACTTCATTTTTATGGTTTTATATATTTTAACTTTTATTTATCATATTTCCTCAAATGCTTCATTGCTTACAGTCTAATACGGCAGAGTACATGAAACATAAATGATATTTAGGATGGATATCATTCTGATCATGACCATCTGTTAGAGAGGATAGATTTATTTCTCTCCAGATAGTGGAAATGTGGATCATGGCTGTTTAATCTGCTTTTTTTAACTGCATGACTTCTCGATGGCTAACTCTTTCATATGATGACCAGTTGTGGTTTGCACTATGTATTGCCACAAACAGCAGCGCGTGGCTCGGAACTGCTGTTCTTGTCACAAACATGAGGAACTTCCCTTTGAGCAGAGGCACAGTAGCAGGAATACTCAAAGGCTACATTGGTTTAAGTGCTGCAGTTTTTACAGAGATCTATAGTATGATCCTTAACGGCTCATCTTCAAGTCTACTTCTACTCCTCGCCCTAGGCATCCCTGTTATTGGTTTGGCGATGATGTATTTTATCCGGCCCTGTACTCCTGCTATGAGGGAACAATCTTCAGAGCATGGTCATTTCCTTTTCACACAAGGGGCTAGCATTGTCCTTGCCATTTATCTTCTCACGACAACAATTTTGAAAGACAAGATGTCTCTTGGTAACACTATTTCATATGTATTTATTGGTGTAATGGTGATTCTATTGATGGCTCCTCTAGCAATTCCCTTAAAAATGACACTGTTCCCAGCTAAGAAAATCGTCCAGGACGATTTAGGTGACTGGAATTCTGATCCAGCAGATCCTCTTTTGAACCCATCTTCTTCGGAAGCTAATCTCGGAAGCCTTTATGAACCAGAAGAAGTGTCGGAGGTGGATTTGCTTCTTGCAGTAGGTGAGGGGGCGGTGAAGAAGAAAAAAAAACCAAGGAGAGGGGATGATTTCACATTTCGTGAAGCTATAGTGAAGGCTGACTTTTGGCTTCTGTGGATTGTTTACTTTCTCGGAGTTGGATCAGGAGTGACTGTGCTTAACAATTTGGCACAGATCGGTGTATCACTTGGAGTGGACGATACTACAATATTATTGAGTTTGTTTAGTTTTTGTAATTTCCTGGGTCGTCTTGGGTCTGGAGCAGTTTCCGAGTACTTTGTGAGGTAATGTGGAGGCATTTTTACTTTTTGTCCCTTTTATTATTACATCCATGAAAGCTATCATTCTAATGTTGTGTTCATAACAGCTAACAGTTTTCCTAAATATACTGAAGTTGACAGTGACTAAAAATGATTTACAGAGAAGTTTAGAATCGTTTTTTTGTGCATCTGTGTTCTGTGATCAGCAGCTAACATTTTTCTTCTTTCAAACTGTTAATTGCAGGTCAAAAACAATTCCTCGGACATTTTGGATGACGGTTACGCAAACGATCATGATCATAACGTTTCTTCTATATGCTTCAGCTCTTAGTGGCACTTTATATGCTGCAACCGCTTTGCTTGGAATTTGCTTCGGTTTCCAGTTTGGTATTACGATTCCAACCGCATCAGAACTTTTTGGGCTGAAACATTTCGGCATAATCTTCAACTTCATGCAGCTGGGGAATCCTGCCGGTGCACTTCTTTTCTCGGGTTGGATTGCAGGCGGGGTATA
Source organism: Plantago elongata (assembly GCA_036897095.1). Classification (NCBI taxonomy): domain Eukaryota; kingdom Viridiplantae; phylum Streptophyta; class Magnoliopsida; order Lamiales; family Plantaginaceae; genus Plantago; species Plantago elongata. Next base: position 16,809 of record JAYMSP010000523.1, read on the forward strand.
CGATACAGAAGCGGCTAAGCAGCTTGGATCCTCCTGTATTGGCCCCAATTGCTTCAGGTTCACGTTTTACGTGCTAGCAGTGGTTTGTAGTATAGGAGCTCTCTTGAGCATTGTTCTTACTGTAAGAATAAGACCAGTATACCAAATGCTCTATGCTGGAGGTTCCTTTCGTCTACCTCAGAGTTCTGGTCACTGATTACAACAGATTTAGTAGATAGACGTTTGGGATCACGTAGAACCCCATACATTTCAAGATCATGCAACTGCAATCACTGAATTACTGGAGCTGTGAAATATTTACTGGTTCTATATTGTACTGGATCTTCAAGAGCTATATGAATTCAAGCATCTTTGCTACTGTGGAAATGGCGTCAGCAGCATCTAAACCTCTACTATGTCTTTATATGAGAGATAATACATTGCACCAGATGATTATAGTCGCACCAGATGATTGTAGAAGCAGGTGATGTACTAAATGTAGGGTTGCATCTACTTCCAGAAGTATGCAGACTCTTGCTGTTCTGAATAAAAGCCCAGGTACTGTCGTGCCGTTTGGTCTAACATTTACTAATATATTATGAGTTTTGGCATTTTTATTGAAGTTATTTATTCCCCAGACTGGTCTTTACTCTTTAGTGCATTTTAATTTGTGAATAGTGATAATAAAGAATGCAACAGATCAGAACATTAGAGAAAATAAAGGAGTGTAAGGTAAAAACTCATGTTTCGTGATTAAACCAAAGACGAAAAGTTAGGTATGCATATGTTTTAAATGCTATGTGTGATCTCTCAAAAGATGATACAGTCTGTATCAATACCTTAGCAAATTTCATGTTTATGACCGTTTAATCCGGCTCTCTACTATTATGTGCTTCCCTTTTTGATACATTGTTATGAATTGGTGTATTTATGTCACCATTCTGTCAAACTGATAATCTGGAGTTCTAGTCACAGGAGCTGCTTTACTCAGCTGTTCGGATTTCCTTGCCTTGTATGGTGCTGTCAGTGTGACTTCTGCTCAACTTTTTTCTAAACCTCTGTACATTAGCAGTAAAATCTCCTTATCAGGTGTTGATATTTACTTGAGTAATGACTGATAGTATTCTGTGGAAAAATTATAGACATATACACATACTTACACATACAAATTATACTGTCATCTAAATGTAGGAGTATAAATCAATCTTATTTCAACTATAAACACACACATTTCTTATGAGGAACAAAACATAGTTCAACATGAGATAGCCTAAGTTGTGATCTATGAATCAGTTAGTTTGAATGATGAAGTTTCATTAAGTGGGCTTCAAGTTATGGAACATGGAGTCCCACTTGATCTCTTCTGTGCTACTTGACCAATACTCACCATCTTGTGAATGAACCACAGTGCTCGAAAGGCTGCTGTTCCATTTGCTCGCCACCTGCTGATCCCTTCTGGCATCTCCCGCCCCCTTTCCCTCTGATCCTGCATAGCTTACACATGGACTCGAGCACGATCCTTGTGAACACACTACAGGACTCCCGTACGTAAGCATCAGCTTCGGTTGACCGTAGTCAATTCGAGGACGCTCCAACTTCACCGATTGCCATTCAGGGTAAGTTGACGCCTTTAACTTCGTGCTCCTCTGTAGCCTACTCACCTTCCATCTTAGACTGCTATTTCTTGCCGGGACCGCAAGAAGTTTTGGGTTTTCGCGACGAATCAACGATTCTAATTGCTTCGCAAGATATTCTTTCGCTTTCTTGATCGTGAACTTTAACCATAGAACGGGGCGGACTTTATTCACCCTTTCTTTTCTTGCTAGCTTGAGGATCTCTAGTCGATGTTTCGCTACCGAAATGCCCATGCTTTGGAGAACCTCGTGGTTCAACCACGATACATCGTCTCCTCCGAGCTCGTTATCAGCGAACGTGAGGGCGTATTCGTAGGCAAGAGAGGGATCTAGGCCAGTTCTTGACAACCAAGTGAACCAGTCCATGGGTTTATTATTATCCCCTCTCATATTTGAACATTGAATGATGTGTTATATGTAGAAGAAAGGAATTATGGAGGTCATGATAAGAAGATGAGTTAAGACTGTAGTTGGTCCAGCTAGCTATTATTGGTTGGTAGTTGAACTTGAGAGTGACAAAAGAGAAGAAAAGCTATTTGGTTCATTAAGGCCTCTTCTATATCATACATGTAGGTTTTCCCAAAGAAGTGAAGCTTAAAGCATTCCATGATTAGCTCTTATGGAATTAGAATATTACACTTTACTTTCACATAAGAGGCTTTCAAAGAGTTAGAGTGAAAAAGAAGCATTGTTTCTTGTTAAGAATTCTAATAGGAGGTAAGCCGATTCTCTTCCAACCAATAAATCGGGTTTGGATCACCTTCACCGTTTCAAGAAAAGAAAAGAATTCTAATGGGAGGTTAATTTCAAAGTGGCGTTGGCCTAATTAAAAGACCAAGGATTAAGTCTGGAAGCTGTCAAATCATCACCTGCACAAAAATTTACAAGTATGTCTTGTGTACTTGTGGTTTTCTCACACCATAACTTTATTCACATGACACTTGTGAGCCATTGTCTGGTGTTCCGAACAGGAATGGCAGAACATGAGTTGTTAACTTGTTATGAATTCTTTTCACACACTGCAAGTTGGTGCTATGAAATGTGCTGAAGCATATAAAGTTGGTGTTCTCTTTAATAACTCCTCCATTTAATAGAAAGTGTTATGCAACATGTGTTTACTGTCTCCGTCATTGCCAGAATCGGACATAGTGGGACGTCTACTTCTTTTCTCACCATAAAATTTTGTATAAAGAAGTTGATTCGCGCTCCTAAATGTGCAATAAGCTCCCTATGAAGTTCGCTTTAGAGCCTGTGCCCAGGCAACCACCCTTGATCAATTGCATGGTATTGTTCACTCTTGATGAGCCGAGATACGAGCCCAAAAGACCTTATACTACTGAAAAATGGTGCATTTGCTTGGATATACTCATAAGATTGTGTTTTATACACGTCATTGATATGAGACTTGCAATTTAACAATCCTACCTCAAGGAAAAGAACATTGTGCCTCCTCTAAACAAGCACACGGACTTTGCCATCTATTCTTTCGAAACTTTCTTTAAACAACCCCGTGGATGGTCTACTTGGCTTTTGAAGGTTGTAAGGCCTGTTCCCGAACAAGCAACCCCCGTCCATCTTTCTTCTTGTGTATAGTCTGTACTGGAACGACTATAGGGTTGTCACGTAAGACTAGACAGATATCTTTCACTACCCCAAGACCGGTCTTGTTTTCACTACATCACTAAGTTGGACTCAAACACAGTTTCTGTTAGCAAACATATTGATACAGGGTTAGGTATGAGTAAGAGCTTTTAATCGCCTAAAATGTTATAGACCTCAATGATTACTTTGCATTACTATTATTACCAATAGGAACAGAAATAATATCAAGTCTATACCGTAAAACCGAAACCAACCCCTATTGAACTAATTGAATATGAACCTATTATAAAACATAATGAACATTAAAATTGTCCTTAGCAACATTGATAATCGTCAAGTACAAATCAACTGGTACATACAAGAAATGAATGACACAAACTAGTACAATATATAACTGAGTCTGGGAGTTAGTCTCTCATAGAGTCAATACGTGCCTACTATTCGAATTGAGAAGCTGTTGAAATCACTGAATGACATTCAATACCGGCAAGTATAAAAATAGCACCATAGTATCAAATATTTGTACTCCATGCCCCACGATGATCTTTCTAGGTGGTCCATTACCACAAACTACACATAAATTCAAAGTTTCTAACATATATCCTTCCTGCTATCAGCATCAGAATTCCGCGCACCTACTTATGTGCATTGTCGGGCAGGACTAATACATGATCATAATACAAACACAAGACATGGTACCAAAATAGTCTGGTATCAATATTAGATGCATAATCATAAACTTAAGAAATACGCAATTTTGTAGGAACCTGGTACCGAATTATTCTAGTACAAATGTTTGATACACAGAACATGGAACCAATAAACTCAAAACATGTCAACAAAAACTGATACCTAGCCTGGGTAGTTTTATTATGTGCTGATAGATTTTGTTCCCATCCATTTGTCAAATCATAACACAAACCAGAAACCAGAGTAGAGCAACATATCACATCTCGCGAAAAACATGCAAGAGTGTGTATCAGCCGCAATGAAACTATTATTTACTAGAATGCAGCCATGAAAGGACTGATGGGTTGATGATGTTTAAAAGCCAACCATAACAAATCATCCTGGCATTGTTATGTACACATCCTGAACCTGATGACATCTTTCACCAAATCCAAACAAAACCGTTCAAATCATGCCAAAGGAAGTTACTATATACAGTTCTTTCGTAAGGTCACAATACGAAAGCTTCACATGTGGCAGAGGGGGAGAAAACCATAATCACACTTAAATTATGTACACATACCACACTGTCCATACATAGAGCAGAGACGCTTCAAGATGAGCCGAAGCAAGATGACGCTTGGATATGTTCTTATTCAGGCCTGAAACTCACAAGGTTTGGGAGGTGGTCTGACTGGAGCTTTTTAATGTCACTGGCAGTAACCTTGCAGGATTCCAGTGTCAGAGACTTCAGATTCTTAAGCAACCTCAGATGCTTCAAACCAGCAGCAGTTACCCGAGAGTTTGAGATATTTAGAGACACCAATTGTGTAAGCCCTGCAGTACAAGTACGAAATAAAGCATCAAACAAGCAAAGCCAACAAGCCATACATTTGGGCTCTAAAGATACTAATACTAGGGAGTTTTCAGTATATGTATCAGTGTATATGACATTTTTACCGTATATTCATCTAGCACACTTGAGAGCAAATGTGGATTTTTTTATTTTGAAATAAGCCCAGTCAGTTTCAGCCATTTATGGCCAGTGCATCCCTGAATTTTCCAACACTATTTGAACAGGTGATATAATTAGCACGAAATTTGCATTCGTACCTGAAATTGATTCCAAACTCCTATCAGTCAAATGGTGGTTCTGTGATAGATTCAACAGGCTCAAGGTAGTCAGGTCCTTGATATTCTTCACACCAGCATCAGTTAATCCTCCACCGCATATTTCCAGAGAACGCAGGTTTTTGAAAGCTTGACAAGAAAAGAACAATATATGTCAACGAATGTGCACAAAGCATTCAGCAAAATTGTGGCAATTTTACCGATGCTCACAAATTTAATGACAATGGGTTCAATTCTTAGCATACATTTCAAGTAACTGGTTCCAGAATCTGTAATGCGTGCTCCAAAGAGATCCAGATGAGTCAAACCAGTCAAACCTACAAAAGAAACTTTATAATCTGAACTTCTGTAAAGAGAAAACACTGCACTTGCTTTTAAGCATAATGATCAGATTGAAACTAAGATAAATAGCATGGGATCAAACGATATCAATCCTCAACAAAATTGCTCACTTGTAAGAGCAGCAAGGCCAGCATCTGTAATTTGACGGGCATCTAAATTAAGTGACTTCAGAGAGGACAGGCCAGACAACTTTCTCAATCCACCATCAGTGACAACAGTGAATGATAAATTTAAACTCTCCAGATTAACTAGACCTGCAACATCAATGTATAACAAGGGTGCATAAGCAAAAGCATATGAAGAGGTTACTACTCCCCCACCCCATACAAAGGCCTCATCTCACAAAATGGTCCCACTTACCAAGGAATTACACGCTCAACCATTTTCTCCCTTACATGCTTCACAATTACAACTAACCCGAAAAGTGAACTTTTCTTTTTCCTCCCAAACACTTACCCTCATTTGGACCAAATTGCAATCTGTTAAGTCTCTGTGTCCAGTATGTGTATGTGTAACATAATGACTTTCTTGAGAACATATTAAGTCTTTTTAAATTAAATATAAATGTTCGCACAGTTTTTGCCCATAATTTTATGAAGGATCACTGCTAACCAGAAAGATGGCGCAGTCCACCACTCCCAACTTCGGTATCAGACAATTCCAAGTACTTCAGACGAGATAGGCCTGTGCATAATTCAGAAAGTGAAATGAAAAGGTCAGGAAGTGAAACAAAAGAGGAACACAAAAATGCAAGAAGAAAAGAAAGCTGGGGCATCACAGGATTCAGAATCCAAGAAATACACAGGATATTCAAATACCAGCAATCAAGGCCAAGTGTCTGACCACATGAATGAAAATGAGATAATAGCAACTCATTCTTTTTTCCACAATAAATCCACCCATAAAAGAAAATTTGGCAATATTATATTAACCTGCAAGATGAACCATGCCTTCATCCTTAATACAGCAGGAATCCAGGTTTAAGCTCTCCAAATTTGATAAACCTGCAGTGAGATAGATTTGATTAAATTATCTTGAAAAGGATAGAAGTAATTTTTTAGTCAAGATGAAAGAACTTATAGGCTTCACTATAACACTATAAACTTATGCAGCATCAAATAAAACTTGTAATCCCTTTGTTTACAAGGGGGATTGCAACAGCAATTTATAATGAAAGTGACTTTTACCTTTAAGATGTACCAAAGCAGCACTGGTGATCTCATTAAATCCCAAATTTAGAACTTTGAGAGACTGAAGCTCTGTCATGAAACATGGTAGAAAAGAAAATATAAACTTCTATTTCATAATAAACAGTCACAGGCGGTGAAATATATGATGTTATAACTAGACATACTTGAAAATTTATCGCATCCCGTATCAGTAAAATAGCATCTGCCAAGATTCAAGTACAACAAGGCATCAAGAGCTGCAGAAGACGGAGATTGTAAGTCAACATTATGGAAAGAAAGCAGAAATGACAATCACCAGCAGCTACATTGAACATATGTAAAACTTCACAACTAAAATTTGTTCATTGTGTTGATCATGGATTCAAACCATGAGAAATTTGACAAGGCAATGATAAACAAATTGACATCCAAATGTCTACAACCAGCCCAAATGTCTACAACCAGCATTGCAAGAAACAGAGTATTTCACAGCAAGTGATTTAGAACATAGCATAAACCTGCTAGTGACTCTAGGCAAGCAGCAGTAACAAGGCAGCCCTCCATATTCAATAGTGCAAGCTTCCTCAAAGCTACAGCAGAGAGAACAAAAATTTGATAGATGAGGACGGAGAGCATCAGAAATTCACAATCTTAACCGTGTATATTTCTTATACAGCCAGCTAAAAATTTCCCAACATTCATAAATGGAACTGTATATGCTAATAGTGGATAATAATGGTCTGTTACGACACATCTCGTTGGAAGTGGGTTCTTGGGGAAGACAAAATCGTTTTGCTTATAGTGCGCGAACAGCCAGCAGTTTCTCGTAGATCCAACTAGAACAAACATCAGAAGTGTTTGTTTACAGTGACTTTGCAAGATCAAGACCAACGTTTTTTATGCATGCTATTAACTTTCAAAATTAGAACCTAGTACTAGCCTCAAGGTAATAACAAACGAAGATTCAGTGAGTCTGAAAAGAGTCACTAAGTGCTCTTTTTCAAGACGGCTTTTACAGAAAGTAGAACTGCTCAAGAGTGTGTCGAATTACCTTTAATATATGTCACACCATTATCTGTAACCTTAGTGGAAGCAATTTGCAATGATTTCAACTTTGCAAGTCCTGTGACAAAGATAAGTTGATTTCAGCCCAACAAAAATCACAACAGAAATCCTTTGTCCACGGCTACGCTTGTGAATAAAAAGTTTTCTAATTGAACGTTTCAGCTCAGCAAGTACATTAGTCAAGAGTCGAGACCTAGCAAACAGTTCTCTCCGAACCACAAAATAATTTCTGCCAATACTGCATGTTACGACTTTGATTTCATACATGATGGACATAACTGAACAGCAAGGTACATAATCTACACAAAGATGTGCATAGGTTCTCGAAACGAAGAAGCTAATTGATGTACTATAGAAGGGGGAGGGAACATTACAAGAAATAAGAATGCTTAGAGGTTTCAAATAAGATGAGATAAGCTACCTGAGAGCGCTTTCATATCATCATCACCAATGCAACTGCAACAATTGACATTCAGAGATTCGAGCTTTGAAAGTCCTAGAAAATTAAAATAGGAGTTGGTGAGCGGGGAAAAGATCATGGTTAGAAGATCCACAGATTTACTAGAAACATGCTCCATATCACAGACTATGTTATCCAGACTCTTCAATTCCCCTTGCATATTTGTGTCAGACTCAGACACCCAACACTCCAACGTGAGAATGGCTATACGACATTTTATTTTATGCCAAAAAGCGACTTCATTTCACGAAATAAATAGCTTAATCCGACACCAGTATACATATACACACCCAAATCTGGGTAACATAGGACAAGCAAGTGTTATGCGCCAATTCCGTGTAAAGAGCACATGGGCTGGGGGAAGTGGGACAGTTTACTAGTAAGGATATCATTATTTGGTACCCCCCACCCTACAGAGGAATAGTTAGGATACATGAGACCATCTGAAGTAACCATTTATGCCCATGTTATATTCATATCACAAACAAACCATGGGGGCCATAACACATTCGCAGCAACCGGACTAGGAAGCATGTACCAGGGTCAGTGTGAAATCACCCCATAATCTTCATCAACACACTGGAAGTTGCATTATAAAATTTATTATAAATTACGCCATGACTAAGAGTGGTTGAACGAACCTTTAACGTGAACTAGGCCTCCCATGATTTTTGGGCATCGCTCCAAGTCCAACTTCACCAAGTTAATTAACCCAGATAAGTAACCAAGTCCTTGGGCCGTGATCAAGTTGTTTCTTTTGATACATAGATTTGTCAGATTCGGAAGACCTAAAAGCATGATGAAACAATAAAACAAGTTAACTATTGTGGTGAATGCCTTCAAGTTCTGAAAAAAGACTAGAACATTATCCACCTTACTCTATCTATACTATGGCTGGACATGAACAAGATTAAACAGCACAAGCATTTCTATTTTTTTTTTGAAATGGCTAAAGGGTGACTCGAACCCCCGACCTATTGGTTGGAGGTGAAGTGTCTTACCAACAGCACAAGCTTTTCAATAGGCAATAATAGATAAGCAGCGAGACCATAGAAGACTATAACTTGAGATCATCCTTGTTTTACATGAACCAAAAATTGTACATATCAAGAGTATTGTAATATATTAGGATGTCCATATTGTTGTAGCAATTTGAAAATCATTAGAATCATATGTCCTCAATGGAAGGAGGATCCGTACCACTTATATGCTCCAATCCCCTGTCCGAAATCAGATCACAGTAGTTCAAGTTCACAGCTTGAATACTTTTGCAATTTTTCAAATAGCTTAACCCTGAGTCAGTAATATCTGAACCCGAAAGATCAACAGATAGTAGAGATGAACCCTGTGAAGTTACAACATCCATCCAACTATCATCAACACCAGGGTATTCTCCAAGGTTAACATCCTGCAAGAGACGTGTCATGTGTCTATCAGCCATTTTATCATTAAAAGAAACGGATGCACCCAATATTAACCCAACAACGCTATAAAGCATACCTCAAGGGCACAGTCACGAAAAGCCTCAAGTATAGAATCTGTCAGGCTTTGTGAACAAACCAAATCATCAAAAATAAGTTGACTTATGTCCCTTGGCAGCATGGAGAAGGATTTGTAATTGCCTATGTCCTTCAATGTAACAAAATGATCATCAATAAACTAGAATATGCTCTGGCTAATATACCACATTCAAATAGACTGAAACTCTATGACATACTTCTCGAATCTTATGTATGCACAAATCGATAAGTGGGGGGCAATTTTGTTTCCCCTGAACAACATCCATGGACGCCCTAGAAAACGAGAGTCCTAGCCATTTCGAGCTTCCACTTTTGAAATATCTCCCTGAAACCCCCCTTTGAACGTCATCATCATTGGCCTGTTGGTCTCTCTTCCTGGAACACACTCCCCCCATTCAGTGCTAGTATACAATCTTATTTACATCAATGAAGTTTCTAGCAATGCTACATACACGGCACCGCCCTGCAAGTCAAAAATAGCCAAGCCACATCAAACAATATTACAAATTTGCAATCAAATACAACTTTTATAAATGAGTTGAAGTATCTTTTTGTCAAACTGTGCAAGTAATGAAGAGAAAATACACTCAAGTGCATAACAGATGAAGTAAACAAAGGCCACTGGAAGAGACATGTGCCATAACACTTCTCAGTTCTCACTCACACAAAGCTGATCAATCAGGCATAAGCACTAAAAAGCTGATTACTGAAAGCTTATATCAATCTAGAAGCTGTTTACATCAGTGAAATCAGGCAAAACAACGAAAAGTTTCCATCTTTCACCCAACCAAAAAGGAAGGAAAAAAAAAAAACTCCTAATACTTCACAAACACTGCTAAACCTGTTAGAAAACAAAATAAAGTATTTTCTTGTCAAACTGCACAGGTATGAAGAGCAAATACACTCAAGTGCATAACAAATGAAGTAAACGTAGCCGAGACACTTCTCAGTTCTCACTCACACAAAGCTGATCAATCAGGCATAAAAACAAAAAAGTTGATTACTGAAGCTTATATCATCAATCAAGAAGCTCTTTACATCAATTCAATCACACCAAACAACAAAAAGCTTCCATCTTTCACCCAACCAAACAAAAAAAAACTCACTAAACCTTTCACAAAAACAAAATCAAGAACTAGTGTCATAAGCCCAAACAATCTCATTTCACATAGTCAAGGTAACAATTGATAACACAACAAGAAAAAAAGAGAGAGACCCACTATCAAACACTCAATAAGAGTACCAATCAAACACTCACATACAGTAGACAGAGAAACACAGCTTCTTATCATTTTATCCACAAAACAAAATGATCAGAAACAAAATTGAAAACGTAGAGCTTCCTAAGTTTCTCACTTCCTATGTTTTCTCGGAGATCATCAGTCTTGTCAAGAAACTTGTTTGCTTTTGTTGTAGAGAGAGAATTTGGAGAAAGATAGAGAGGGAGAGAGATAAGTCTGTGTGCTTTGAGTTACAGTGTAAGGGAAAGAAGAAGAAGATGAAGCGTACACACGTAGAGCTGATACTAAGCCTAGTTCCGAACCAATGGATGACTGCCACGTGAATTGTAACTCAGGTTTGGAGTTTGGTTTGGATGAGAAAGTTGATTGATCAAGTGGATAAGTTAGAGAGCATTTTCAGTTTGGGTGGGTCCAAGAGATTTACTTGTTTGGATATTATTTTTGTAGAATATTTAAAGATATTTTTGCAAGGTTACTTTTATATTCGAATTATTGAGTTCAAAATTATTTAGTGCAGTTCAATTTAATTTTTACTTTTTCTACATTACAGTTTAATTTTAAGTTTATTAAGTCATGTTTTATTCAGATAAAAATAATATATAAAAATAATATAGCCTAACTAAATCTTCTACTATACAATCTAAATCGATTGAATATTTATGTACAGACGAATTATTGCTAAGAAAATCATTAACTTTGTCAATCAAAACATTTGCATGGTCTTCGTTGGTAGTTTTTTTTCTTTGAAATAAAAAGCTATCGTTTTACGTAATATGTGTGTTCAACATTTTTGTACAATAGATGAATTAGTAAATTAGAAAATAAAAAATATTAAAAATAATACTTCCTCCGTCTTGGATTTATCTTTCTTCGGGATCGACACAAATTTAAAAAAAATATTGAATAAAGTAGGAGAGATGGTGACAAGGTAGGAAAAATAATGAATAAAGTAGTACAAATAGTGACCAAAGTATGGGGAAGAAGGATTTATCATTTAAGGGATGAGAAGATGAAGTTGAGACGGACTAAAACAGAATATGAGAATATGGATGGAGGAAGTAGATAAAACGAAAAACTTGTGTTCATGGGATTCCAATCGTGCACCGTTTGCTTAAATAGTGATACGGATAGTAAAAGTTCATGATAAAGTTAAATTGAATATATAAGTATAATAAACGGATAAAATTTGAATTCGATAGATTTGTTAAGATAGGCTTGTATCTACGTTGATTAGAAAATGTACATATCAAAAATATTATTACTATTAGGATAATAATGTTGCTTTATCCATTTCATTCATGTGGGCCCCTCTGGAGTGGGTAATGTTGTACGCAAGTGTTTGTTTGGAGTTTCATAATGGAAAGTGATTGCGTGGGATTAATAACTAGAAGGAATCATCATTAGGTTAATTGATAATGACTTCAAGAATTAACAATCTTGAATTATTGCTTTGTTTAGTGTGTCACTTGAAACATGGGATATGATTCATTGGGTGGTTGATTTAAGGGAGATTCCATCTAGTAAATTATATGTGTATTGGAGAATGTAGGTAATATAAGTTTGATTATTCCATTTTTTTCTCATAAACGTTAAAAGATGAAAATTTGCTAGATGATTCATACGAAATTAGTTTAGGCGACTAATTCAAGCATTCCCAACACACATACTGACATGAACATGAGATATGAGCCTTTAGTAGGGCAAGGCTGACATTGCAGGGTCGGGATTTAGATAGAGTGTTTTTTAATATTCGAGGTAATCGATTTTTGGACTCTTAATGCCTATAAATATAGGTAAAAGTCTTGAAGGGTGAATAGACTACTAAAATAATTTGACAGGAGGAGAATGATATGATAATGTAATTAGATCATGTTGTATACTATGTTAGATTGGTCATACTGATATTACAAGAAATCACTGCGACAGTTATTGTGTTAACCAAGTGTTTATGGTGTGTTTTTGTTGAACTTATGCAGTGTGTATGATCACACATCAAATACAAATGTAATAAGTAAATATCACAAACTTATATGGTTTTAGACGATGGCATGATTCCTCAACTAGTCCATTTTGTTGGCTTGATAGGCTAAATTCAGTCATATGAGTTGGTTTACAACTTACACGGTGTACAACTCGTAGTATAATAGAAATAAAATCACAATCACTAAAACCTACCTTCCTTGTGAATATGTTTCATTGGAAGCCCAAACAATTATGTTGTGTTCTATTCAACTAAAAATCAATTAAATTATGTTAAGTTCAGTTCAACTCGGGTTAGTTATAATTTATACCTTACTTCAGTTAAATTCAGTCTAATTCAATTCAGTAAATCTCAGTTGAAGAGGACACAACCTTAATCTACAAATGCAGCCTCTTTCGGTCGACTAAACCACTTTATGCATTGGATGGCCTTTGGTTTGTTCTAAAAGTAGAGTGTATTACGTTAACTTGAAAGGTTTGGATGTCTCTCATTTTTTGGGTTTTGGAGATTTCCTGTATAAGATATTTATGTGAGAGCTTGAGAGTTTCAATTGTTTCGAACTTCTCCACAAGTGTTACTGTTAAGGTTCGAACTTCTCCACAAGTGTTACTGTTAAGGTTCGAACTTCTCCACAAGTGTTACTGTTAAGGTACATGTAGTGTTTGCAATAAATTCGAATCTACAATACTTATATATGTGTTATTTAGGTAGAAGTTTTTATTTTTCAATAACTATACATCGAGTATGTCTTATCACGCATCAATGAGAACTCTTTTTATGTCATATTTCCATTGTACATTTTTTGGGTTATTTTTACTCTGCAGTATCACATCAATGAATAATTTTCTCAAATGGTATCTATTGGTATCTATTGCCATAAAGTGGTGTTGAACAAAAGTTTTCACCGTATCTAATCCCGTATTTAATCCCCGGAAAACTCTAGTATGAAACTACTTTAACTTCTTGGGAAAAATCTTTAAAAAAATATCATAAGTTGGGACATTTTCGGAATATGTACCCTATTTTGTGATTGCTCGAAAGTCCGAAAAAGGTACCATAAGAAGGCACTGTCATGGGATAAAACTCTAATGCGTATGAAAAATCCGGCCACTACGGTACTACACTAGTTCGCCTCAAGACTAGGTTGTAATACTTATATCATAGTGCAGAAAGTGTGTATGAATAGTAGATAGCTTTAAAGTTTGCAAGAACACTTAATTTGTTCCCACCTGATTTAGAGAAGAGTGATGATCTATCTAGAATATTCTATCTCTAGAACTTTCTACTACTTTCATTCTCTATAAACTTAAGATTATTTTAGAGAATTAATATGAATCTTCTAGATAATTTCTTCGTGGACTTAAACTTTTGGGCTTGAACCACGGGACTGTGTGATTTACTCAATCATAAAATATGACTATTAATATTTTTTAAAAGATTATGTCGCGTGGATGAAATGTTACCATCAGGTTGTACTCACTCCCGTGTAGGTGGCACTACTGGTACCCAGTAGTGCAGAAGGTTCACCTATGTGTGCATGTGCTGTCCATCCCGCATTAATTCGATTCAAATTGAAAGTCGAAAGTCGAAACAATCGATAATGCCGAATTGCCGCCCATGACATTTTGCCTCGTCGTCGACTACGTCGCCTCATCATCGTCGTCTCGTCATCGACTCATCCAGTTTCTTCAATCGTAAGCAACCACTATTCTATTCAATTCAATTTCATTTCCATCTCTTCCTTTATATTACTGTCATTAATTCATCAATGTTCCTGCTAATCATTTCAATTTCACCATATTTCATCACTTGCTTGCTCGATAATTTGCACTATTCCATTAATCGATCAATTCTCAGTACATTCGTTAATTTCCATTGTTTAATTTGGAATTTTAGGTACGGAGTGTAAACTAGCCGTTACTAGCTACTGGTCGCAACAGTTTATGCTGATCGGTTTCGAATTTTCGTTGTTGTTGTTGTGGTGGTGGAGGATAAATCAGATCACCACGCCACCAGCTTATTTTAGACCACATACTTATATATATTATAACCATCAGCATCACTTGCTTTTGGATTTCGCAGCCTAGTTGATCGTCTTGTCATTTTGCAGCTTCTGTTTAGTCATTCGCAGGAGCATTCAGGTCGATTGTGAACTTGCTTCGTCTCTTTTCGTGACCAGGGACCTGTAAGTTTGAAATATCAGATAATGATTTCATTGTGGCTTTTGTGCACTGTGTGATTGTCATCACGGACTAGAATTGACAGGTTTGGAGTATGGAACGTAGATGGGAGCGGTCGGATGGATCACCTTCTTCTTTTTCTTCATCAGAAGAATGTTCGACTTCTCCTCTTCCAATGACTTTTCCTGTAAGTGTTATTTACACAAGGATCATGTAAGTTATTCTAATATGTGCTTGCTATTATCAATATGTTTGCAAATTAATCTTCGTATTTGTTACTACATTTTATTGTTGTTGACTTGTTGTGTAGTTTAGGTATGAGATTAGACATTCACACACCCGGACTGTATAATTTTAAGGCATATCAGATTGCTAGGTGTCTGAATTCTGATCATGTTCTAGAATGTCGCATACTCGCATTCATCCTGCAGTAGTATATCTACTTGATAATTCGATGAATCTATTCCGCATAAATGGTTTCTAGGGATGATTCCATTGTCTTCCCCTCTCCAGCTGTAGCATTGGGTTCGGATATTTTATTTTGCATTATAGCTATGTTTCTTGAATAAAAGAGGGAGAGCACCCCTAGTGTCTTATAAACCCAATTTGCATAAGTATCTCATTTCTGCCATAAACCAGCATTTGTTCCCATGACATACTCAATGATTCAAAACATCAAAATGATATTCCCAATCAAGATGATCTAAACTGAAACATACGATGGGAGTTCCATATTTTTAGCATCGCTTCAGTAAATAAGACTCAGTTCTAGAATTTCTGAACGACTATTAGTCAAAATGACTTATACTCGGAAACCTACTGCAGGATGTTCTCAAACACAAGTTATTAGCTTAATAGACGTAATTTGTTGATGCCTAGCAGAGCATACCTTTTCTTGAAGGTTTGAGATGGAATCCAGCAGTAGACGTGACTGTATTGATTGGACAAAAGAGATTGTAAAAATAATTAAACTTTCGCAAGGTGATAAAATTATCCATAAAAGACTTGGCATGATGAGGATGAGCAGAAATTCTGGTACACAATTAAAAAAAAAAAAAACTAAGCAGGACTAGGCTATTATTTTACCTATTCAGGCACTCAACTACATGACCAATTGTTGCAAGTTCACATTACTAAATTGTTTAACCTGTTCTCCAACAAATTCATGTACTGTTTTGGCATATGGCGAACATTAAAATATCCAAGCCTTTTAATAATTTCACTCAGTTAGTCATTTATCCCTAGATAACTGCACAATGCAAATGCAATGAAAGAAATCATATCATAGACTCATGTTCATCTGTTTTCTCAACATCAGTTAGTTGCATAACTTGATTGGAAAGTTCAGGGGAATGATTACTGATATGAGTCTCAAATAGAAGAAACCTTTTTTAATCTTGTCTGTATCAGTGCGTCCTGAAATTGATTCTCCAGAATCTGAAGGTCATTCACACTCTGGTCAATTAAAGGCTCCTCATGATCCCTGTAGAAAAGAGAAAACTGATGTGAGAAAATCATGAAGACTTGATCATAGAATCATGAAAGATATAAGGGGTTGATCTGTTGCCTTTCAATGATTTCGAGGAGCTCTCCAGTTTTGAGGAAGCCTCCGTATTCAGAGTTCTGATCCTGATATGCAGAAAGTAATGGTCAGTTGCAGCCAACTGCAACATTTTTGTACTCATACGACCCTACTCATACATGCATTGCACAATACGCGGGAATAGTGAGGGGGATATAAGTATATATTAGGAATATCAACAGATTTAGTAATTTTACAGGGTTAGGTAGGCTTTCGCCCTGCCAGAAAAATGCGCTTAATCAGAGCATGCATGTCATTAAACATTGTCTATAAGGCAATTCTATTTTTTTTCCGATAAACTTCCATTAAAAATATTATGACTTACGTACTACTCACAGTCTCACACAATAATAGTAATGAAAATATATGAGATACTATATAATAACCGAATTAACAAAAAAACTTTGTTGGTCGGTTAATAATAATAATAATAATGATAATAATAATAATAATAATAATAATGATCATCATCATCATCATCATCATCATCATAATAATAATAATAATAACAATAATAATAAAAAAAATATTTTCTTAACTAAATTATAATTAGGGCACTCGACAATGGGGTGGATAATCTTGTTGTACTTGGCAATTAGTTATAGTCCATCAGATCAAAGATCCAATGTCTATAAGGCGTTGCATGATATCAGGCAGTGCTGACAGCTGACAGTAGAAGAGCCGAAGTTAATTTATCTCCTACTAGGAATTTTGTTCATTTTTCATTTCTATATTCTAGACTGTTTTGAGAGGTCTTGGAAATATAGGTTAATGCAGTGGTTTGTTCATATTTCGTTCACACGATCTTATCATATTGGTTGTGGGGCTATGCTCCGAATCCTTGAGTTCTTTCAAATTACCTACCTGTTCTTATTCAATTCTGTATCAGAGCCTTGTTCTTCTTCTACAATCCATGGCACACAAAAGTTCTTTTCATCGACCGCTCCTTCCAAATACATATTTCAAAGGTCAGTGGTGGTTTAGATGTTGAGTTCCAGACTTTCCCTGGCTTTACCCATGAAATGCAGTCTTGCTTTTGTATTTAGCTCCTAATTTTTGCAGTTCTTGTTTTCCTCCAGAAAAAACACATTGCTAACTCTCCTAAGCGAAATAGAAATACTCAAAATCTTCTTAATTTATGCAAAAGCCATATACATTCCCTTATTTATGCAAGTACCAAAAACTGCCAATTTTTTCATAAAGAAACCAATTCGAACAAATTAAACATGCACTCACTGTTCTAGAAAAGAATGTGCAGGCACTATGTAATACTATGTTTTGTCAGTAAGTTATTCACTTAATAAGCGCGAGATCTGTTTGTGATCAAGAAGAAAACCTTACTTGATTCACTAAATCTCTATTGGAGCCTCTTTCGTCAGTTTCTTTGCATTCATGATATCGTTCCAGGACCTCAGGAAGGCTGCATAAAAAAGAAGTTTAAAAAAATCAAAGGAATATATTTACACCGAGCATAATGTAGTTATATGATTATATCATAGAAATTGAGGTTTCAGGAATACATCAACCAAGTAAGTTGACCAAAACTCTAGGTGAATAAAAGTCCCATCAGTTACGGGGCAGTAACTAGAATTCCATGGACGCAAGTCTGTATTAGCCACTAGAATAAAACAATCATAAAATCTGTAAGAGAGTATACCGCAAGCAAGTACTAAGCTTGCTTGTTCCTTGCAAGTATTAAATGAAGCCATCAGTTCGAAATTCTGGAATGGTTAACTAGTCACTGAATCCAGGTTGATCAAGAACATTGTTACGAAGCAAGAAAGTTGTTAAACCAAAGGAAAAGCATATAAAACAGGGGAATATCATCAGCGTCTTAGCACTAGTTCTGACATGTCAACACCTCAGTTATAATCCTCTCCATTGTTGGCATCAATTGTTCCTCCACAAAATAAGTTTCTAAATGAAAAGTGTTTATCTATTTCACCTCCATATACGAGAGTTGTGTTAAGAATAGAAGAGGGAATTGCTCTTAACTTTTAGCTAGAGAAGGTCAGTTACCAGGAGGAAAATAGAATTCGATTAATGATCCAAAGCAGCTATTATGCAAATACGAGACTAAGATCTCCATAGCAGGAGCTATAGTCAAGTGCTCTCAGCTGACAACCACTTCAGTCTTGAAAATGTGTATGAAACACAAGTTTACGAATGTAAATCTGACTTGATCTATCTAAACAAAACTACAAGTAAACAGCCTGAACAATGTTTCCCTTTAACACGATCATGCATATTCCACGTAATTTTTATTTGGCATCATGACATGTGAATAGTACTAGTCACACTCAAACATCCTGATGCTGATGCATTTATGTAAACTCTTTGTGCTAAATAATTAATTCACAATAAGACTCTTATGGTGTTAATTTTCACAACATAAGCTCACACTCTGTGCTAGTCTAATCTATAATTTTGTGCATATCTTTTTTGAAAATAAATTATCTCCATCCATCTAGTTCTATACTTTATGTCAGTGATATATACTAATACAATAAACATATTTATCACGATGATTGTAGGCTAACAAACTATGTGGTTCACTATTGCTACATAGGACACTTGACTTAAGGCATAATATGAGGGTTTAAATTGATTATAGCTTGTTACAAGATAAATGGGCTTATTTTACTATTTTGACCAAAGTAAGTATGTTACGTGAACATATAGATACTAGCTGATCAGGTAGCTTGTAGCTTATTAAGAAAGCATATCTGATTTGTTTTATTTATAAAATCAGCTAGCTTATTGGCTAATTAGTAAGCACACTCATTAAGATCAGCTAGCCTGTCAACTCTCAGCTTTAATAATTGCATTCCTACCATTTAGCTTGTGAGCTAGTTTTGATATACATAGCCATTATATCTACTAATGATAGATTGCCCCGACATTAGATGTCATGTTAACAATGTTAGTCAATTTATGCCTTCTCCAAGACCACCTAATCGGAGCCATTAGCCATATATTTTGGCCCTTTGAAGATAATTGCATATATGATTCTCATATGCAGATTGTGTAAGTTCTAAATTAAATCGTTGAGCAAGATCAGCTACAATATAAAAGGTCATTGTTGGAGTTAGCTTGGCATCATGTAAAAGGAAGAATAAAAACGTTGTGTGAAACCATTGACAAATTCAACATGTGAGCAAATGCGGTGCATCATTTACACATGGAAACTACAGTTGACGATCACTTCATTCTTACGCGGGGAATGAAATACCTATGATGCTCCTCATATTGCACCTAATCTAAAAAGAGCCAGTCACTATATACTATATCTTGGTAGCTTATATGAAGCGGTATTTACCTTAATCAAATGAGGTAGCCTAGCTAATGATGAATTGCATGATCATCACACCGGGATAGTAGGTTCTCAAAATCCTTTCATTTCTTGGAGGCGGTAAATAAGTCTCATCTTGCTTGCTTTGGCGAGTTTCTAGCACTATTCAATAGCTTTTTAGCATGTTAGGAATCAGTATTTTTAGCTGAGCAACTACATAGGGCAAGCATCTCGTGATCTCTAGAAAACCAAAGAAGAGGAGTAATCTTTTACAATAAATGTTTGTGAAATTAGCCTAAATTTTGTGCGTACCAGTTATATAGTTGAAATCTAAAATCTACAAAATGCCCTAAGTGGAATTTAACGATAGCCCGTTCAAACTTTGGCAGTGGCCTACCAAGTTGGAAATGAACTTAATGAAATCTATGAAACTAATACATATCGATTATTGAGTGCATTCTCACATGTTTGCTAATGTAAATCTCCTTGGAGAATACAAACAAGTGGGCATTCAATCCTCTAATAAGTTCACCCGTGGGCTTGTCATCTTCACCTGTAGGCTACATCCCTGAACTGTAGGGTTTGACTAAGCCTCTAATAAATGAAAGAACACTCATAAAGAAGGGCATACTTAGCTAATTTATATTATTTCTATAACTTTAGGTTTTTGAGAAAAATCTAGAAGGAAAGATTATGGTCATAGAATCGAGTTGGATCTTTTACTAATAACATCACATATTGATGAACTGTCTCCTTCACGAAAGGAACAAGGGATGGTTTTTTTTTTGTTTTTGAAACGGTTAAAGGGTGACTTGAACCCCCAGGTTGGAGGTGAAGCTTCTTACCAACTGAGCTGCACTTCGTTGTCAAGGAGCAAGGGATAGCGTTTTATCAAAATATTGGGGCATTTTGGGTGTAATGCACCCCTATTATCATCGTGCTAAAATTCCCCACTTCTCAAATACCACATTAGGTACAAACTATGGAGTGTAAAATTCTCAAATAAAAGTTTTATTCTAAAGTTTTGGAACTTAGTCGAGTTGTATATATGTTCCCGTAAATATCTATCTTTACATAAATATCTAAGTAATTAGAAGATTAAATATGAAAAGCTACACATCAAAGCCAGATCCTGCGTTTGAACATTGAAATAACATACAATGAAACCATATAAAATATTACAAATGATTATAGTTGCAATATTCGACTATGTCAAGTGTTGTTTACCCGCAAGTTATCAAGAATGAACACGGTGTATAATATTTCAACTTACACGTAGTTATGTTTTTATAAAAGTACCTAAACAAAAGTGTTGAGCACACTCATTTCAATCAGAAAATATAGAATGGAACACTTGCATATATACAAAAAGAAGGAAATTCGATGGTAGATGAACATGAAGCTGATAGAGAGTGCCCATAGAAATCCTTGTTATTCATGTGATGGTGTCACATAATACTGATAAAAGAGTACCATGCTGTCAAAACAGGTAAAAAACAAAGCATTGTGAGCAAGCCCCAGTCAATTTTTCTTGCAATAAATTGTTAAACTTCTACTTTAAACTGTACGATTGGCAAAGAATTTAGTCCGAGAGGTAAGCTCAAGATCTAACATGAGCGTGAAATAGCGGTAATATCAAAATGACATAAAATGGAAAAAACAACAATAGAAGGTAGGGGTGGTCAAAGACAAGATATATATAAGTGATTAGCCAGAAAGAATACGTAACACACTCATATACTACCAATAACAAGTGTAAAATACTAAAAGCATTAACCGAGGGAAACAATGATAGCAAATGAAAAGATCCAACCTAGAGAGCAGAGCGAACATTACATAAAACTTCAATGAATCTAAAGTTGAAACAATTATCGATAAATGTTGTACTTTTGTTTCCATGAATCACTAAATATGTCTAATTAGTTTTAGGAGTATTGTTTGAAATAATGATATAACATAAATTGTAAATTCAAATAAGAGTGACTAACCTATAAGTGTTTAGTGAGGCTTATACTTGTTTTGTAATGTATCCGGTCAATACCTTTTACCTCCGAACAATGCCTAATTTATAACTTTCAATCTAGTCTAAGTAACTTGGTGTGGACATCATTGTCCACATATTTACTTTGAATGCCCTTTGTAAGACTTATTCACTAGCAATAATATACTCAAAGTATACACTCATTATTTTGTTAACTACTTTACATACGGGGATCTAGTACTAAGACATATGTAGTATTTTGGGACCACTTTGAATAAGTTGAAGTAGCATTGACCCAAATCCCGATTTAATAAACTACTTTCTTTCTACTACATGGAGGTCATACAATTAAGCTTAACATTATTTCCTAGGTTAAAGCTCACATATATGTAAAGTATAAAGAATATAAGTGTGCATTAGTGACCAAATCTTCCTCTTCTTTTCTCCCTAAATCGAAGCACTAATTTGTGCATCAAACTTTCTTTGTATTACATGTTTAATTTTGTCAAACCATAAGACAATTACTAATACATTTGTCATGTTTTTTTAGTTAAATACCAAGACAAGTTTTGTTCTACTTACAAGCATAAAAAGGAGATAAAAACATAATAATGAAGAGTCCGCCTTATCGAAGAAGTGAGCTACTATTGATGTATGTATTGAGATCAAGACACATGGCTGGATGATCGACCAATTAATGATCATTAAGTTTGTTAGACATCATTATTGGGTACTTGGTATGAAATATATGACAAAGTAAGCTCCATCTACATGTGATGAATTGGTAAGATTTATATCAATTTTTTTTTACGTATTACTATATCACCTAAGAGATTTATTAATAAAAATTTGGTACGAGTAGCCAAGATGGTTTCGTTGATTTTTTTTTGTAGTTAATCAAAAATCGCGTGTATTTATCAATAGTAGTTAGATGTTGCCACGTTCAAGGGAGTTGTGGTTGAGTTTCTCAATAAGGTGCTAAACAAGGTCACAAAGCAATCACATGCTACACTTGGAGTATGTATACGACTATAAAGGATTTCTATTCATTCCCCAATCCTTTCCCCCCTCTGATAATTTATGATCTAAAGAATGAGTTTCATGGAGTTTTGTAGTGAAAACCCTAGTGTGTGTGAAAATCCCAGAAGTATTTTTCCCTATAATGTGCACTTACATTAAGGTGTAAATGACGAGAATGAATTTGTAGGGGCAACTGAACAGTTGGCATTTGGAGAACAATGACGACAAGAGCGATGAGGTGGGTAAGTTTATAGACCTATTTAGATTCCATTCTTCCATGATGTATAAAACACAAAAAATGATTATGGCTTAATTAAGTTTTTTATTGTTAGTTCATTGAGTTGCTTGATAGGTGAAGTAATACATATGGTTGAGTTACAACTTACAAGCACTTAAGAGCCTGAAGCAAATCATTTTCATGTGTTCCAGCAAGATGCATTCTCCGATGCAATAAGTAGAAGATTATCACCCCTTTAGTCTCTATGGTATCTTAAGTATTGCGTTTTGCACCATTTTTTAAGAGAAGCATTACATTTTTGAGTGGTGGCACACACAATAAAGTAGTAATGAAAATGTATCGAAAAAGGGAACATATAAACTTATGGGTTCGATGGATAAAAAACAAAACGTTAAGAAATGAATGGGACATCCAATGTGTATAACAACTAGTGGGGTATGTATATGAAAAGACTGGAACAGGAGACTTTGAAAGTTGTATCCGCGTGTGATATGTTAGTTGAGATGAATAATTAGTCTCATGAAGAGGTTGAGGAAATAGAATAGTGGGGCCTTCGTTTTATTGTGATGAACCATGTGTACCAGCTTTAAAAGGTACTCTCTTCGTTCCATTAATAACTTCATAACTTTCATTTTTTGGCGTTTTATTAAAAAGTTTCTAACCCCATAAATGTAAAGTTTTTACTCTACTAACTAATTTTTTATTATTTCTCTTTCCCACTTTATTCAATCTATCTCTCTTACTTTATTATTCGCTAACCACTTTACCGATATAATACCCTCTACAAACTATATGTTTATTACAATTCCTTAAATGAAGAGAAAGTGGAAGGCCAGGAAGGTTTTTAATGGACGAGGGAGTATTATTTATGATTATGTGGGTTGTATAGGATTTGCATAAGTTTTAGTTGGGGACACCATGCGGTCACTTTGATGAAGAGTATGGTTATATTCATGTTGTGAGAAGTCTCGAGGAGAAGAAGATTTGCAATGAATGCCTCTTTCGAGGTACCACATTACGTTCTCATACTTTTCATCTTTATTTTTATTGAGTATTGCTCTTTCGGTTTATTGTGATGAACCGTGTTTATTAGTTTGATTGATAAACATGTAAGCAATCTAGTAGGTAATCAACAGAAGTAGTGAAGAGCAAAAATAAGGTCGAGAAGAGTCTATAGTTAAACCATCTCTCCTTAAGACTTTATTGCTCTGCTAAATTGCACATAATGTTTGATGCAACAGTCTGTCAGGGTAAAACTTCTCTTAGACAACCAGGTTGCATTCCGATTGTCAAGTCTTCCGAACCTGAGTTTGAGTGTATAAGGATGCACAAAAGTGCAAGAGGGAAATAAAAAATAGGCTTGTGTTGTGTGTTCTTGTGAAGAATTTCTTCACAAATTTATCTTTCTCAAGAGTTATATCCTTTTGTTAAAGGTGTTAAATCTTCACTAAAGGGCAGTGTCTATTATGAAAAACAAAGATGAATTTGAAATTCTGAGAAAATCAAGTTTCAACGTGGGGAATCCTTGTGTTTAAGATGACTTAACTCATTCAAGTATTGATCAAACACACTTAAAAGTACTAATCACCCTTTCAACACTTCGTGATTTTAGTGACATAATACACGGGAGAATGGCACTTTTGGTCCACAACTATGGGTTTTCTGAACGCGCAATCACCACTTTGCACTCGTTGTGATTTTTAGTCCACAATTTAGACGAATTGGCAATTTTAGTCATAATTTGCCGAATTACGGGCGAACTAAGTCTAGCTGGCATTTTTTTTGCTGACTGGGCAAGCTGGCCACACTTCGTGTAATTACCTGGCGTGACACCTCGACGAATTAAACACTTCAGATTGGGCCAAAGTGAAAATTTCCAAAATAAGAAAATTTCCCGCAAGTCCCCAGACCACATCAAATTCTCAAACACAAGCCCTTTAAGTTTCTAAAAACTTCAATTTTATCCCTGTAAATCCGATCGAGTTTCAAAAAACGATTTCCTCAGTCCTAGATCGAATCTGGGTCCGTAAATCTTTGAGTATTCATTCACCCCCGTTCATATCATCATCCAGGACGAACAAATCAACAAAATCAGATCGACTTTCCAGCTTCACGAATCGAATTCTCAGAATTTACCGATCGTTCGATAATGCTAATCGCGGATCAAATCGCGAGTTTCTCGCTTTGAGTCTCGACTCCTATATCCTTCATTCCGTCCATCTGTATCGATCCATCCCAGTTTAGCAAGAAGAGGACGCGTAGCTCAAGCCTCCATTAATGGCGCCTGAAGCTTGGAGGCGGTGGTGGTGGAGAATGGAGGCGGCGACGAATGGAGGTGGTGGTGGAGAATGGAGGCGGCATGGAGAATGGAGGTGGTGGTTGTGGAAGGTGAAGTGTGGTGGAGCAGTGGCGAGTGGGCGATGGTGGTGGAAGAATGGAGGCGGCGGTGGTGGAGAATGGATGCGGCGGTGAATGGAGGTGGTGGTGATGGTGGAGAATGGAGGTGGCGGTGGTTGGTGGTGGAAGAATGAAGGAGGTGGTGGTGGAGAATGAAGGAGGAGGGAGGAAGGAGAAGGAGGAGGAAGGAGAATTAGGGTTTGTTTGTGGATTGGGGAGGAGAATCTGATGTGTAGAATTGAAGTGAGGTGGAAGCCAAATATGTATGTAATTGAAGTGAGGTGGAAGCCCAATCAGCAAAAAAAATGCTAGTATTGTGGTGGAGCAGTGGCGAGTGGGCGATGGTGGTGGAAGAATGGAGGCAGCGGTGGTGGAGAATGGATGCGGCGGTGAATGGAGGTGGTGGTGATGGTGGAGAATGGAGGTGGCGGTGGGTGGTGGTGGAAGAATGAAGGAGGTGGTGGTGGAGAATGAAGAAGGAGGGAGGAAGGAGGAGGAGGAAGGAGAATTAGGGTTTGTGTGTGGATTGGGAAGGAGAATCTGATGTGTAGAATTGAAGTGAGGTAGAAGCCAAGTAAGTATGTAATTGAAGTGAGGTGGAAGTCCAATCAGCAAAAAAAAAAGCTAGCTAGGCTCAGTTCGCCCGTAATTCGGCGAATTATTACTAAAATTGCCAATTCGTCTAAGTTGTGGACTAAAAATCACAACGAGTGCAAAATGGTGATTGCGCGTCCAGAAAACCCATAGTTGTGGACCAAAAGTGCCATTCTCCCCATAATACACTAACTACAACCTGTTTTAACAATGAGATACACTTACTTGGAATACTTGTTCCCAACGTGTTGGGCCCCATAAACCAATTCTTTGAACGAATTAAAAGCCCATCCATTCACTAAAAGTCCATACATAATCTAACAAGTGGCGTTGAATGTGAGAACAATTTCTCGATTGAAGATTCTCTGATCTCTTTAACAATAGATCAATGGCCACCCATTTTTATATATTTAGAAATTAATTGGATTGAACCACACTAGGCCATGTAAAATTAAAATGCATGTGGTTCTAGTTCAACAAGGCTTCACATTAGCTCTTAAAGGAGTTGACAAGATTCCAACTACTTTACTTGAGAATAAGAAGAATGAATTGTAGGAGAGGGCTCATAGTCACTTCATCTTATGCATGGGAGACATACACTCCATGAAGTTGCTAAAATTGGAAAATATGTACATAACTAAATCTCTCAACAATCGACTATACATGAAGCAATTAATGTATTTATACACGATGCAAGATGGCATTGTAATATTAGATCAACTTGAGGAATTCAATAAAATAGTAGACGATCTTGAAGACACTAAGGAGACTAAGCTTGGTGGTGAGGAATTCTTTACCTAGACCATTTAATGGTATTAGAGAAGATATGATCTTTGGAGGGAACAAACTATCACCTATGATGAAGTTCAAAGTGCAAGTAGAGAGCAAATGAGCTACATGTATAAGATGGTCATTTTAAAGATTCCTGCAATTGGTGCATTGGTCGTTTCGGCCTTAATGCTTTTGTTGGTTGGTTTTAGCTATGCCGAGAGTCGGTTCATGTGGGAATAGGCGTATTGGTTAGCATAAGAGTGTATGTAGAATACCAAAAGGGATTATTCATGTTCAAGAAAGTTTCAAGTGTGGACGCCTTAAATATGAAGTTCAAGAAGAATTTTGATAAAGCAAAGGACATTTCTAGCCACTTGCACAATTCACAATACCAAATGATAAAGTTGAAACAAGGAAATGTCACCACAATCACAAACTAGGTCATGTAACTAAGAATGCTTTCATTTGGAAAAGAAGCATGTAAGGAAACAAAATACTAAGTATTGTACAAGTAATGGAATTGTAGAAGCTGCTAAGGGGGACAACAATTGTGCTGAAGTTATGTCAGTAACAAGTAATAATTCTTCAAGCAGATGGATTCTTGCCGTATGATGTACTTTTTCGCATGTGCACATACAAGAGCTAGTTCACATACTTGTAGGTCACAAATGGTGGCATAGTGATGTTGGGAAGTGATGAGGCATGCAAAGTTCAAGGAACATGTATGATAAAAAGCTTAAACTTCATGAGAACTCAATTAGGATGCTACGACATGTTAGATATAAACCTGGGTTAAACTGAAATATCATATCTCTTGGCACACTAGAAGGGAAAGGTAATGTTCTTTAATTTGAAAATGGCACGATGCATGTGATAAAAAATGATGCTAATATCATGAAGGGGGAGAGGAAAAAGTGCATGTATTACTTGATATGTGAAACAATCTTTGTATTGCATACGTCTCTACTAGTATCTCCCTATGACATAAGTGACTTGGACATATGAGAGAGAAAGGTCTAGTAGAACTAGACAAGAAACATCTACTAGGACAAGTGATAATGTTAGGAATGCCTACCATAAAGTTTCTCAACCGAAAATCATGTCACTTGCCCAACTTTTGAATATACACACACACACACACTATGTGGCGTCCTGCAAGATTCAATCTCAAGGTGAAGTAAATGTTTTATAACTGTATGTCTTATTACATACGAAAAGTATGGGCTTACATTCTAAAACACAAGTTAGATGCATTCATCATGCTTAAAGAATGGTCGAATAAAGCGAGAAATGAATGAGGAGACTCTATAAAAGTCTTGAAGGATGGCCATGGGCTAGAAAGTCTTGCCAAGTTCTAAGAGTTTCATAGGTCAAAGGAGATCGGAAGACACAAGTTTCATAGGTCAAAGGAGATCGGAAGACACATAAATGTGCCACGGGTACCCCAACAAAATTGATTGGGTGAAAGAATTGATGGAGGAATTATGGAGAAAGTGAGATGCATGCTATTCAATTCAAGGCTTCTAGTGCATTTTTGGGCCGATGCAGCTGGCACATGTCATACATCATTTGAAATCCATTCAAAACATGACTCTGAGCTGCCAGTGTTTGGGGATATATGGTTTATGCACACAAGGCAAGACAAGTTGGAGCCAAGAGCAATGAAAAGATACAAAAGGGTAAATAATCATTAGCACAAGTGTGGTGTGCAATGAAGAAAAGTGCCCTATGTAGAGAAGAATTCATTGGAAAAGAGACTACCAAAGTGGAAAATTATAATTAGCATAAGGGTGGTGTGCAATGAAGAAAAGTGCCCTACGTAGAGAAGAATCAGGGTGTTAAGCTCACTGGAAAAGAGACTAACAAAAGTATATATGCAATTAGAGGTGGAGCTCGAACAACCCATATAAAATGCGAACAACGATTTTTTTTTTGAAACCATAAATGTAACTCGAACCCCCGACCAGTTGGTTGGAGATGAAGCGTCTTACCAATTGAGATGCGAACAATGATGATTGATGAAAGAAACAATCAACAATTTACATATGAACTCCTCACAAAAAAGAAAATCTTACATAAAAGATGTTATGATATGACCACTAATCAAACAAGCCCAATCCTTTGGGCACGTGCAGTTCCTCATGAGGTGTTCTCTAAGGTGATATAATGCCTTATTGTACCAATACATGTCATTTATCACACTCCAACCGGGAGGTTTCACTGTTGGTCACACATCTTAAGATTAGCTCAAAAGCAAGCATGGGTAACTTTGGAGTTGTTATGGGTGCATTTTTGGAAATAAGAAGATGCAACTTGTTGGTATGAGCGTTATTCTAAATCCCTTCAAACTCTCTTGAAAGCTATTTGAAACTTTGGGGTGTTATTGTGTGACGTCCCCGTCACACCTTGATTGGACCAATCACCTATCCTTGGGCTTGGGTTGGCTCGGCTCTTAAAATATTTATAACGATCCGATCATTAATCAATTGAGCCACAACCTTTTAGGCTGACACAATTACGTTTGGGTTGCTCTCCGGGTGATATGTTGGCTCTAATGTATCAATGTACGTCATTTTCTACGCTCTTTGTCTTCACTTGGGCATGACCCAAGAGACTTTCCGGTTGGTGAGCTATTTCCTAAGACTTCTACAGAGAAGCACATTTAATTTTGGAGTTATTATGGATGGAATTTCGAAAAGAAATGTGTACCTTGTTGGTATGAGTAGCGTTTTCAATAACTTTAAGCTTTAGTGAAACTTGTACGAAACTTGGGTTACAAAAGGTGGTGCTATTGCTCTTAGTACAAAAAACCCAGAAGGTTCAAGTTGGCTAGAGATCGAGCTAGACAAATCAACAAGACAACTCACTACATTGGAGAATCTCAATTTGTATATGCTTTGGAGTGTAGTAACCAAAGAGGTGGAGTATGAGGAACCAAAATCCTAAACTGAAGACATATCTTGCAGAGAACATGAATTATGGTTAATGATTATGCAAGATAGGCCATCTTTACTAGAGAAACTTGATACTTAGATCTTGGTATCTAAAACAAATCTCAATAAATTAAGAGTGTCAAGTGTATATACAAAAGGAAATTGGAGGTTACTTAAAAAAATGAACATACAAGATACAAAACCAAACTAGTAGCATGAGAATTTACTAGAGGGGGTTGATAACCACAATTAGTTCTCTCATGTAGTAAATCACACCTCCCTAAGAATCCTTCTCATCATTGTAACATGCCATGACTTGGTGCCACAAAAATTGGATGAAATACTACATTCTTACTATATGTTGATGATATGCTTGTACAAGACACAATAAACAAGAAATTAAGTCCATCAAGCATGAATTGGGTTTCAAAGTTTGAAATGAAGAATTATGGGTATGGATTTAGTACGAAAGAATTATTACAAACACCTATGGGTGAATCAAGAGATTTATGCTAAAAAGTTGTTGATCATGTTCAATATGCATAGCTCTACTTACACCACCAATTAGTGGTCATTTCAAGCTCTCAGATTAACATAAGCCAAGTTTTTCAAGGGAACTGGATTAAACGAGGTATGTACCTTGTGCAAATGCTATAGGTAGCATAATGTAAAACACAATTTACGTTAGACCTGATATTGCGCATGCAATATAAGTGTAGTGATCATATATCTGTCAGATCCGTGGAAAGCTAATTTGGAAGCTCTAATGTGGAAGATGACATATTTGAAAGGATGTTCTGATACATGCATCATGTACGGAGGAAACAAGAGTTCATCTGGAGAAAAAATGAGGGGACGTTTTGATTCTAACTACGCTGCAAAGTTGAATAACATGAAAACTCAAACAAGCTATATTGTACTTCCACTCTATCGGTTCAACTATTAGTTGGAAATCATGTATACAATCTATGGTCTCTCTCTCAACTACAAAGTTTAAATATATGGTTGCTATGGAATCCGTGAAGGAAAGTTGTTACTAAAGGGAATCCAGAAGGAATTTGGCATTGACATTGATCATAGTTACAATTAGGGGGCTTTACACTCGGTTAATCATCAATTGTTTTGTGAAAGGTCTAAACATATTGATGTTAGACTACACTCTAGAAGAGATGTGGTTGAGAAGGGTTTGATCCTTATGATATAAGTTTCAACTACGAAGAGTTATGCACACATGTTGATAGAGGTGTTTCTTCATAGAAGCTCTACTATTGATGTGAATTTCTTGACCTTGGAAGCATGCATACATCCATAAAATGTGTTGTTGGAACACGCAATGTGTTGAAGAACATTAATGGATGTGTTTTGCTTATAGAGAGTAGGGTTTCTATCCAAGGTGGAGAATTGTGGGAAGGAGAAGGTTTTTTGGGTGAGAAACTAAATTGTGAAAATGGACCAATACAAATCGATATATGTTGTTAGTTTAAAACCTGATCTTGAAACCATTAGATTGTAGATGAATAGTTGATGTTCTCCTTGAGTTTTATTTTGATTTTTTCCTCAATGTTCTTATATACATCTTCCGTAATTCTTTGTAATTTCATCATCTAAACTGTACACACTACACAGTGTGAGATATAGTGTGTAGAAGTTACATTTAGTCGTAAAGAGTGAGTTTCTAAGAGTATAGCATATTTGCTTTGTTGATTGAGTGATGCTAGTTTTTTGGCTTTGAGTCCTCAACTCAATTATAGAAGAGTTGTGACTTGTTTTATGTTTGGGTTAGAACCAAAATTAACATGAAATCGTGTAAATAAACCATACGAAATAAAAACTTTTTAAAAAAATGGTTACTATTTCAAAATACAATCCAACTACCTAAACTCTAATTCGAGCCGGCTATTATTTTTCTATCTATAAACCTAAGATATATATATATATATATATATATA
>JAYMSP010000524.1:0-48521 GCA_036897095.1 Plantago elongata
TTCATACAATCTGAAGCTACGGGGTTCGGATTGTAGTGTTAAAAGGAGTATTTGTATTCGAAAGATAACACTCGAACGTCCGAACCTGGGCACATCTGAGAGGATGTGTGTGATGCTGAGAAGACCATCCAAATGTTGAGACATCCGGAGTAGTAAGCTTCTCCCTTGTCTTCGGATCTAAGTCGACTGCTGGTGTTTGATCGGCTCTAATCTCAATGACACTTTCTCCCGTGAATTCCTCACCTTTCCTTGGATTAGAAGTAATCCGATTAGTTTTTGCAGGTTCGGCTCTTGCCTCTTTGGGACTCTTTTCCTGGTGCTCGCGGGAGTTGGTTCTTCGGTTGATCAAATGACGAAGGTCATTATCTTGGATCACCTCTCCGATTCTTTCCTTGACTGGCCTTCTCTCATGCCTTGAGTGTGCGGGCTCAGCCTGTTCGAGAGTGGGTTGTTGAGGTGTTGGCTGAACGTTGTTCGAACCCAAACATCCCTGAATAACGCTAAGTAGCAAACCGAAATGATTATCATTCATTCCGAACTCGTAAGGGGAGAGGACAGTCTCATTGGGTAGAGTGAAATTTCGTCCTACAAGCAATCCGTGCGCTCCTGACGGAGGAGGCAGTTGGACCGGGGGGACCGGATCCCTCTCTGTGAGGTCCGGGGGGGCATCTTGCGACGAAGCAGTTGCCGTATGCCCCTCACTCGGATAACTCCTCCTTGTCTGAGTGACGGTCCGAGCCGCTGATGTTTTTCGGGAGGGTGGCCTACCGCGCGAGCGTCCGACTGGTATTCCTCTCGAAGGTGACACGATCCGAGCTGACTTCCGAGTTCTTGCCATTTCGGATGATTAGTGCGAGTGTCCTAGCTTTTTTATTCGATTCCCACAGACGGCGCCAATTATGTTAAGGTAAAAGCCCCAACTACAACTCTCACAACTCTTCAAGACCTTGGATGGCTCAAGCTTCACTCCTTGCGTCCGGATCCTACTACTCGAAACTGCACATGTAGCTTTGGGGGGGTTAGAACGTTTAGACCCGGTTTGCCTTGGATCAAACCGGATACGAGACTTTACTCATGAGTGGTTGTAGGACAACTCTGTATAGTCAAAGGCAATAGGTTTATAGTATAGTGTAGAGATTAAGTGAGCATGCTTGGGTTTACCTTGAAATTAAAGGTGTTCCCTTTTTATAGAGGTCAATTCCCTACTTGGATTAGACTTTGTTGGACCGTACCAAGTATTGGGCTAATAAAGCTTAATTAAGCTCGTGGATCATATGATTGTCATAATTCATGTAGCATTTGGGCTATAGGGCTAGATTAGTCATTTTGTAGGTTCTGAAGGCGTCAGAGTCTTCCATTCATGGATATATCCGAAGTGAAGGTTCCGGACCGAAGTGTCTGGAACAAGGCCCTCCGCTACTGACGTATTGTAATTTGCTCCACTTGGTCATCTTTAGGTTCGGATGTGTTTACGAGATGAAGGTCCGGATGCGTCAAGTCGGATATGACTCATTTGTCCTGCTACCCTTGCCACGGTATTCTTTGGATGCCTCCCCTGATAGTGACCACGGATGGCCTGTGGCTCGGATCCTTGGAGCTTCGTCCTCGTAATACCGTGATGCCTTAGGATTTGTCCTCGGGATGCCCCAATGATGGATTGGACATATTCCCGTATCAACAGAATGTGCTAATTTCAACTTGCAAGTCCAGAACGACTGGTAAATTTAACCTTAGTAATTGAATCATTTCAACTTAAGAACCAATTTGAAGGGCCGAATAACTCTAAAAATAGTATAATTGGAAATGTAAGCCGTACTATATGACAAAAATATTAAGAATGTGATAATTAAATATGAGATATCAACTTGAAGGGTAAGCAACTACAATAACAGGATCATTACAATTTGTAAACAACATTAAAATAAGAAGAAGAGAACCACACTATATGATGATAAGTAATAGGAAAAATATACTTCCGAGTTAAGGACTCAATTCGAAGGATAAATCTTAGGAGCTGGATAGTTTCAATTTATAGCTCAATTCGTAGGGGCACATAAACTTA
This sequence comes from Plantago elongata, assembly GCA_036897095.1. Lineage (NCBI taxonomy): Eukaryota > Viridiplantae > Streptophyta > Magnoliopsida > Lamiales > Plantaginaceae > Plantago > Plantago elongata. The sequence continues at coordinate 2,063 of JAYMSP010000524.1, forward strand.
ACTTCAAAAATATAAAGGGTGTCTTACTAGGAAGTTTCATGGTGCCCATGCGAGTAAGAACAAAGACCGCAATAAACGACATGTGTAGGAACAGTGGGGCTAGCATATCACTCGAAAAGAAGTTCTTGAGTACCCACACAGGATCAATAGATCGGGTCTCGACACACAATGGGAAGAATTTGAAATGGTATAAGAGCCAAGTTAAGCCAAACATACAAGGGGTGGACAGTTGGCCCGGAAAAAATGCAAAGGGACGTTACACAATTTAAGAGGGGTGAACGTAATGCCCAAAACTTCAGTGAGCTTAAAGGATTTATGAATGATATTTATACAAAAAAAAACACACATCTCTTTTCAAGAATTAAGCCATAAGAATTAAGAGTTAGCGTGCTTGCTCTAGAATAATCTTATGGTGAGTGAACTACTACGAAGCCTTCCGATGTGTGCACGAGTGAAGACAAAATATGCGGGAAAGGCCATGTGTTAATACTTAATACAATTAGCTAGCCTATCCCCGAAAAGATTTCTTTGAATAACCGCGCGGGTCCAAAGGGTCGGACCTCAATTTGCATGCGCAAGGCCACCAAACATTACATAAAAAGTTTGTAATTTGGATATTTTAAATTTAGGGTGATTTAAATCTGACCACCTTATTAGATGTCATATAAACGATTAGGCCCCTCACGCTTCAAGTTTTACGATGAAGGACAAACTTTGAATTGAAGTAAATAAGTATTTACAACGAAGGACAGAAGTCAAACTTGATGAAGAGGGAGTGTAATATTTATTTTCTTTTCCCTTTTCTTTAATTACCGAATTGTATTTTCTTTTTCTTTAATTACTTCTTCTTCTTTATCATTTCTGAGAATTACAAATAACCCCATCATCTTCTCAAACATACGGGCTTTGAGTTTTCAAAAATCTAAAATAAATCCCTAAGGTTTCAATCAATGTCTAAGCACCTCAAAAAAATTCATTTCTTCTTTTAATTGGAATCGGAGCTCCGGCAGAGATGATTGGAGACAACATCTCCAATTGGAGTTGATTGGAGCTCCAATCGAAGCAACTCCGATGAAGCAGCAACAATGAGCAGAGATGTAACACAGCTCCTATCGGAGCCGTAAGAGCTCCGATGGGAGCTGTGTTAATTCTATTGGTAAACTCAACACAAGAAATGAGATGGTTTCAACTAGGGAATCAAATGTGTGGCCCGGACTCTACGAAATAAGAACTCCAATGGGAGCTGTGTTAATTCTATTGGTAAACTCAACACTAGGAATGGGATGGTTCCAACTAGGGAATCAAATGTGTGGCCCGGACTCTACGAAAAGGACAGTTTAATCTCTGTAACTCAAACCAACTTTAAAACTGATATAGTTACAACTTGAAAATATTATTCGAATTATAAGCACCACTTTGTAGAAGAATACTCTAATAAAAGTAAAATTCCAACTTTGAAAACTCAATTTAGATGGTATTCAAACTTTAAGAATGTCATAATTGCAACATTAAAGAATTAGGGCAAACTTAATTTTTTAAATGATATAATTTCAAGTTGACAACTCTTTTTAAAGGTCACACCAAATGACACCTGGACTAATGTGGTGTACACTGAGATGCATACCAATGTTTGAGCTATCGTTATTTTTCTTTACTAAGGTTTACTCTATGTTGTATTTAATTTGTTTACTATATAAAGTAAGTTATACCGTGGCATGCACTGAAGAATACTTCAAGGATAAACTCAATCTGAATTATATTCTAATTTTAAGAATGAAATAATTACAAGTTGGTAACTTAATTCTAAGGTTAAACTCAACTATAAGAATGGGATAACTCATTATTTGATTTGATTGTGTTTCCACGGGTCTAAAAGGATTACAAACATACCATGTCGTAAGGAGACCAAAATAAACGTACTGGATCTAAAGGGTTGTGCATCGATAGATTAGTGATCTATGTGTTACAAATGGTACCAGAGTTGAAACATGCATTCCAAAATCCAAGTGACAAATGTTTTGTCTAGGCAAGACTTCATATATAAGACCCTGTTAAAATATATGAAAAGGAGTGAATAGTGAATCCAAAACAAGATGTGGCGGGGACGCCGCACAATTAAAGCGGGGGTGAATTTAACACCTCAAATTTCATGTAAAGTTTCAGGGAGCTTAAAACTTGGCTAAATTTCATACTCATATCAACAAAGTGCACATTGTTTTCAGTAATATTCAAAAGAACTTCAAAGTTAAGTGTGTATGTTCTAGAGTAATATGATGGGAGGCCAACTGAAAATTTATCAGTTGGTGCATAAGTGAGGACAAAGTGCATGAGTTGAAAAGAACATATGTTGGTACAGTTGGGCCAACATATATATCACCCGGAGTGCACCAATGAGTAACCACGCCGACCGTAAGAGAAGTGGGCATTAAACTTTTTTTAAACATGTATTAGTCATTAATTATTGGATAGTGTACGAGTAGAGCACTCTAATATAAAATGTATATATGAAGACCACCACTCTTATATAGTATGTGACATTTTGGGTGATACCAAAAGAGAATTCGTACAAGCTCCGGTCCAGAGTGGACAATATCATGCCAACGAGATGTATGTGGGATAATTATGCGTAACCCTGTTAACCCAATGTGTCGGGTCTCGATCCATTAGTGGCCGGGTCGTTAAAAATGGTATCAAAGCGGGACTAGCCGGAATTGCAGGAAGTAAGTCTCATGCGGGAAAAAGTATTATACCATATGGATGGTGAGAGCTACCTCTAGAATCTTGCACAGATGGTTGGCCCCAGAAGAAACTGCACCCTGATGCTCGACATCGAGGATTTAAGGGGGGTAGATTATATTAACCAACATCCCACATCGATTTAGAGTGAAAGGCATGATGATTATATGTGAAGACCACCACTCTCATATTGTATAAAGCCTTGTGGGTGATATCAAAAGCAAATTCGCGAAGGCTCCATTCAAATCGATATGTGTGGGTGGGTTTGGGGGGGGGGGGGTATGACAGATAATCTCTTAAAGGTCTCTTCGATCTTCTCTCTACGTTCTTGATCTATAACTGCAATGATGTGGGGGGGCCAGTGTTGGTGAAAAAATAGTCGTAGCATGAGACATTAATTAGGTCTTTAGAATAATAATTTTTATATGTATTGTGGGGGTTACTACGTACCACCGATATGGTTGTTGAAAAATAGGAGGGAGGATTTCTAGGAGATATTTCAGCAAAAAATCTCTCTTCAATCTTCTTCTTTGTTTTCTTGATTTTCGTAAGGGGCTAAGCGGGAAGAGAAAACAATCGTAACATTTGAAAATATGTTTCTAAGATAATAATTTTATGTGCATGGGGTGGGGTGACCAAATACCACCACGGGGGTGTTGGGAACCAACCCTATACATTGATTGTATTGTATACTTTCAAAATTTTCATATTGTTTTTCATTTGTGTAGGATAAAAATTTAGCCATGATGAGTTGTAATTTTTTATTAATATGTAGTTAGATACGAAAACTCAATGATATAATATTGAATGAACAATAATTTATTCAAAAATACCACGACCAATGTTGGTTACACGTAAGTTTGATTAATTTATGTTTCAATTTATTTATTTTATATTTCCTTTTTATTATTATTATTAAATAAAGTAATGTATACTGTGGCATTGTCACAAATCAGTACTGGTATCCCCTTGTAATATATATGGACTGATATCACATTCGTTGACCGACATTAATTCTCAACATCGGTCCATCACTCTCGGTGAGCAACTGTGAAGAAGACACATAACCTATTTTCCGGATATCGTGATTATTGATATTGGTAAAGTCGATCTCATTCCAATTTCCAGATAGATTGACCAGATTTTCTTTCTTTCTTTAAGGTTGAGCTGTTTGTTAGATACCAGAAGTTGGTTAATAGTCATAGGGATATGTAGATGTTATATTCGTATTTATCTTAGCTTTTAAACCATTTCATCATGACTTCTGTGATTAGCAATAGCGATATAAAAGTAGTACATGATAGCCCTCTCACAACTGCGATTAGTAATTAGTCAAAGTTGATTAGACCACCCAAACAAAGAAAGAATGAAACGCCACATGGCAGCTAATGGTTAGGTGTTGCCAAGAGGGATCTCCAACAACGGAGCGCGTGACGCGCGGTTATTTTCCCACTACGGCTGATACGGCGCGTCAATCCTTCTCAACGATATTAACGACGGCCTGCATTGTAGGCCGTCTTAGGGTAAGTTTTGGCACCAAAACTTTCTCCATTTTGTTTGAACATAATTGAATTAAACTATATTAAATGAACTTGACCTGAAGTAAAGTAAAAATAAATTATAATATAAAACAATTAAACAAAATTAAAATAAATTCAAACTAAATAAAAATTAATAAATTTTCAGATAAAAAGAACATATTTAAAAATAATTATTAGTCCATATGTAGTTTCTCCATACTTAATTTTAGGCTATCTAAAGTTTATGCAAATATTACTATTCATAGGAATGATAACATGTATTCAAAATTTGTGGTTTCTTGAAGATATTTTCATAAATTCTTCAGATTACTTTACAAATAGTAATGAAATAATAATATGTTCCGTCAACCATTTAAACTTGTACAATTTTAATATGATTAAAATGATTTATTGATCTTTTTCATATGATGTAAATAAAAAATTAAAAATAAAAAAAATATCAAGTGGGTATTCGCGTGTCACGATACTGGTTGATGCGTTTAATCAAAGTTCTAAATTTGGTTAAGTCAAGAGTTAATTATCAACACTGCGAAAACTTGTAGTGTAGTGAAGTTAACCACAAGATCGGCCACGAAGGACTTAGCTAATCTGAGTATATGTTTACGAATAAAGGCACATAAATGAAAACGATAAATATTTGTTTGCTTCGGCAACAAAAGATTAATACTATAAAGTAAACAATTAATGTAATAGCTAGAAGTTGATTAACACTCAACGAGATTGATATATGTTTGGGGGAAACTATGGAGTGATAACGTCTTCAAGCTAGCTAGCAGGATTCATGTGGTTCACATGATTGACTATGCAGATTGTTATTGTCTTGAGTTAAGAAACAAATAGTATTAGTGAAGTCGCCAATTCCACTAAGCTACAATCAATTTGACTAATACTTACTATTAATATTTGCAACTAATTGTTTAGGTTGAGCAAGATGAAAGATGTTTTATACATCAAGATTAAATGCTCAATCTAATCAGTGATTTTGTCTAGAAGAACATCAAATAAGATAGCAGGAATATCAATTAATCTAAAAAGCACAAATAGTCAATCCTGATGCACTTCGAATCACATAAACATAGCTAGTATGCATTGAGTCAATCACAACCCCATAGTAGGGGCCTTTAGCTACTCATGATGCATGTTAACATAATCAGATTCACAAAAAACATAATCTCAATCGTAGAAAGGATTCAAATTGAGATGTAGGTTTACCCTTCGTTGTCATAAACCCTAGGTAGAAACTGTAGAAGGAGAAATGAATCCAATGTAAAAGCTTTGTAGATAATCTCCCAATTAATGAATCAATCGTCGGATTACAAGAGAAAAAGGTTTAAAAAATCTGAAGATTTTTTTTTTAAACAGCTAAAACTTTATTAATCAATAATCGTGAGCACAAGAAATGCGCACGAAAGAGACAAATACAAGAACCAAGTCATTCTCATCAAGTAATGAGAGTTTAAACCCAACTCTAAATGATCTCCACAAATACAAATGAGTAGCATCCAAAACCGAGAATAAGCTAGTGGGCCTAAAGTGCCTTAAATAACCAGAAACAAAGTATCACTTCTTCATCTTCCGAAAAATTCCACTTCACCATCACAATGCTAGATCACTAACGTATAAATTCAAAAACCAAAATAACCTCAAGATATTGAAGATTAAATCGCAATGGTTTAATCCCTTGAGCCCTTAAGATATTGAAAACTAGATCACCGTGATCTAGTTACTTGAGTTGAAGTCACGAGACTCATTAGAATATGCAAGATACCCCTCTCTACTGCAACACAAGATCACCAGAGATACCAAAGATCCAGGGAGTATGCTAGTGACATCCCTAACACCCTATTCTTTCACTACGGCAGGTGGCAAGAAATTTAAGGACTAGTCCTGATATGGGTCCAATCCCATTGCTAGCAATACCCCTCCACCCTATGATCAGGCATGGCAAGTGGCAAGCAATTTAAGGTATTGTCACAAGGAAAGGTCCGTCCCGCTCATTTTTACTAGACCCCTATACCCTATGCTTTGAAGGTACTAAAGTGGCAAGTAATTTAAGAAGTCACTATAATCACGAAATCTCGAGCACAAAATAAATCTCAAAATGTATAACTGCCTCAAAGCTAGGTTTAGAAGTCTAGTTCTAGAGAAAAGTACAAATTCTTCTTAATTAGCCGAATTAAATATAGTAATGTAAATACAATGTTTTTATCTAACTAAAAGTGAAAGAAACGAATTAAGAAAGATTCCGCGCGAAAAAGGGAAAGAAACACGCACGGAGGGAGGGCTCGCAAAATCTAGGAAATATATACAGAATGTATGCAAATTAATAATCCTGATAGAAATGAATAAAGAATGAATATAATTGTTAGGAGAAATGCAGAATTGTTTGGAGAGAATGTAAGAATTAAAGGGAATGTGTTGTTTCACCTAACGAATCAACAACGACGTCACAACAATACCTTGTCTATTCACCTGATCACGCATATATATATCAATATACACATTGTGTTGTGATGAGTTCTTCATACCATATCATATCTTAGATCACATCCAGTAGCTATAATTACATATATAAATTAGTCTCTTCATCAACTTCAGTATCATTTTAATCAAAATCTTTTACACACATACACTCTCAAACAAGCCTTGTAATTCCAATGACGTCTTTATTCTGGGTTCGAGGATTAATCCTTGTAGCATGCTTGTTTCCGCTCTTGGTCGACTGCAGAGTTCGCCATTACAAGTTCAATGTGAGTCCCCCCAAACTCTCGTGAATTGTTATTTCCAACTTTAATGAAACAGAGGAAATATATCTAAGTCGATAACATTAAGCTAGTAAGCGCAGTCGATCATGGCCCCTGTACTGATTTGAATGCATGAATGTTTTGATTGTTTGTTATCGAGGTTACATTATTCTCGAGCTTTCAAGTTATTGAGCTCCACGAATTTGGTAATATGTAATCGTTATATGTTTGGTTTTACTAACTTAAATATTGGATAACTCTGATAATGAAGCACAACGATGCTCACCTTCATTAAAATTGGTCATCTTTGACGTTTAAAAAAATAAAATTGAATCCCTTCCAAATGGTAGATGATAACGCAGAAACTAGTTTCCTCTAGCTGAGTTTGTTGGCCAATATTACAAGGAACATAAGCGGGTCAATAATCTTTATGCTTAGGAGGGAAAAATTACACATAACTACCTTTCAATTTGACCTTTCCACATTTTACCTTCAGTCCCTAGAACAATTATATTAGGAACCCAAACACAGTTCACTTTTGTTCACAAAAGATCATTTGCAGAACTGATTATGGTGTGTGCAGGTTGTTATGAGAAACACAACCAGACTCTGCGCAACAAAACCAATAGTCACAATTAACGGAAACTACCCCGGTCCAACTTTGTATGCTAGAGAAGGCGATAACGTGCTAATTAAAGTCGTTAACCATGTGAAGTACAACCTCTCCATCCACTGGTAAGAAACTCAATGATGACGAACTTGATCAAGATTTACACGTATTTGTAACATTGCCTTGATTTCGTGATTTAGGCATGGGATCAGGCAAATTAGAACCGGATGGGCAGATGGTCCTGCATACATCACACAATGCCCGATTCAGCCAGGGCAGACCTATACATACAACTTCACGGTCACAGGCCAAAGAGGCACACTCTTTTATCATGCTCATATCTTGTGGCTAAGGGCTACCGTTCATGGAGGACTTGTCATCTTGCCAAAGCTTGGTGTTCCATATCCTTTCCCAAAGCCTAACCATGAAAGAGTTGTTGTACTAGGTAAAGTCGACGAGTATACAATTTTATTTTGACACGAATTGTAGATTTTTAGATCGGTTTTACTAAAGTTCATGATGTGGTTTTGCAATTCGTAGGTGAATGGTGGAAATCAGACACAGAAGCAGTCATCAATGAGGCTCTAAAGTCTGGCCTTGCAGCGAACGTGTCCGATGCTCACACAATTAATGGACATCCTGGCCCTGTTTCAAATTGTCCTTCTACAGGTAAAACTCGAAACATGACTAGACAGATTTTAGATTAGATGAAATTATTTCATTATTTTGCTGATATAATATGTAGGTGGCTACAAGTTAGACGTTTCACCTGGGAAAACATACATGTTGCGACTAATCAACGCTGCACTCAACGAAGAGCTCTTCTTCAAAATAGCAGGCCACAAAATGACAGTTGTAGAAGTAGACGCGACATATGTCAAACCATTCAAAACAGACACTGCCATAATCGCCCCAGGACAAACGACTAATGTGATCATTACAGCTGATAAACGGGTAGGAAAATTTGCAATGTCTGCCTCACCGTTTATGGACACTCCAATTGTAGCTGTGGACAACAGGACAGCCATTGCAACGATACATTACACAGGCACACTTACCAGCTCTCCAACGGCGTTCACTAGCTCACCTGCTCGCAATGCTACACCAATAGCTGACAGTTTCACAAACTCACTCAAAAGTTTAAATTCCAAGGACTATCCTGCCAAAGTCCCACAAAAAATTGATCATTCTCTTCTTTTCACAGTGGGGCTCGGAATCAATCCATGCCCGAGCTGTAAAGCTGCAAACGGGAGCCGTGTTGTGGCATCTATAAACAATGTCACATTTACAATGCCTACAACTGCTCTTTTGCAAGCACATTATTTCAACATCAAAGGTGTTTACACAACTGATTTTCCTGGTAACCCTCCGAAGTCTTACAATTACACAGGCACCCCACCGGCTAATATGGGAACCACAACTGGGACAAAACTTTACAGGCTTCCATATAATGCTACGGTTCAGCTAGTTTTACAAGATACTAGCATAATTGCTCCTGAAAACCATCCAATTCATCTGCATGGATTCAATTTCTTCGTAGTAGGAAGAGGAATAGGAAATTTCAATCCCAAGACCGATCCAAAGAAATTCAATCTTGTTGATCCCGTTGAAAGAAACACTGTTGGAGTACCATCTGGTGGCTGGATAGCCATGAGGTTCCAGGCTGACAATCCAGGTAAAATTCAAATACTCGATCTCTGGACCTAACTTCTTTGTGTCATTGATTTTGTATTGATCATCCAAAGTATGAATGTTTGTAGGAGTATGGTTTATGCATTGCCATTTGGAACTGCACACAACATGGGGACTTAAAATGGCATTCGTAGTCGATAATGGGAAGGGCCCTAACGAATCAATTTCGCCACCACCAAAAGATCTTCCCAAGTGTTGAATCTGAAGATTCAAATTTTAGAATACAGAGTTTGAAAGTTCAGAGTTCAAACCATGAAATGAGAGACAAACGAGGTTGAATGCGAACAATATGGAGTCGAAGAGAGTGATATCATCACAAGATATAAAATGATTTTTTCCTTCTGATTGTTGTGAAGAGAACTTTTCTCAGATTGATATTAAGAATATGAATTGTGTTATTAATTTTTTTTGTAAAAAGGGATATATTGAATTGTTTCAATTATTCTATATAATTTGCAAGTCTAAAGGAGATATGAATCCCAAATTTATATCACATACGCTTCTCTAACATTCCCAATCTCTTCTCCTACTCCATTTGAAGTTGGGAACTTGACTCTATTGTGGAGCAGAGAAGAAATGGCTCCAAATTGGTTGAGACCGAGCCATCCTAAGATAACATTATAGTCAAAGACGCGGCTTACAACCACAAAGAGTACCGTTTGGTGACCTTGTCTGTAACGTTCCTATAGAGACTTGGAGGGGAATGGTTCCAACCGGCACACTGTAGACTCTCCCATATTCAATGTTTCTCAAATTCATCTGATCCACAATTCATTTAAAGATGATATCAGAGGAGCTTACTAGTATCAATAAACACTTTGTTGACCTTGTAAGTCGCACACATGTGAATCCCTAAGATCTTCTCCTCCAACAGTTGGAGAGGGTATCTCACTATCATTAAAGGAGATTGAGCTGGATCATCTTAGAACATACGGTGCATAAGCTCTATCACTATGCCTTAAGTGTTGTGTTGTTTTTTCTTTAGCATTTCGATTGTCTCCTTCACTTGGACCTCCCGCTATAGGGACGGTTCTCCATCTCCAAGTCTTCTGGATAATCATCATATTTTTGTACATTTCGATGTGGAGTTTTCATAGGAGGCGGAGGCAAGGTTTCTACGTCAGACTCCAAGTCATGCTCCTCCCTCCTTCGCTCGATCCTTTCATGAGGAGAAGGTTCCTCCACATAGATTGGGTCCTTCAGTTTTTCGCCCCTAATCTAATTCTCAATCTTAGTTTTCATTTGGACACAGTCCTAAGTAGGATGGCTCTTGTATTTATGGAATCTAGAATACTCCTTGGAACCTTTACTTCTCTTGCTTTTGTGAGAGGGCTTGGACCACTGGACATCGAAGTTCCTCATTGATAGTAGCCAAGACATTCTCCCTTGGTCTATTCAGGCTGGTGTATTTTGTGTACCTCCTATCTTTGAAGTCATTCTTTTGATCTTGCTTCCACTGATGTTAAGTAGCATATTGTCTTGCTAGCTCTTTTCATTTTCTAGATCTGGATCGTACTGGCACGCTCCTCCTATACTCTTCACCACACAAGACTCCCTCACAAAATCTTCTAAGTATTTTTCATTTGGAATATCTTCATTGAAGAGTTTCCTTTAGGATTTCATAATTGTAAGTGTTGCCATACAGGTGTCGGACCCGCTCTTTGACGTTGTGAGGCTCAACTTGGCGAACTTCAGCGTTAAACCGATCCATGAAGGTCCTAAGATCCTCATTATATCTTTGGATGGTCTCAATCAAATCCGCTATTGATCTCTTCCTCCTCTTTGCCTTATAGAATCTCTTCAGAAAGAGTGTGAGACTACATCTTCATAGGATTTGATTGAGCCATTGGGCAAAGCAATACAACAATCCATCACCTCTCCATAGAGGGTGGACGAGAAGTTGAGATCTTTCGTGTTATCATTAAGACCACTAGTATCCATCTTACTTTAATACCTAGTAAGATGCGCCACCGGACAAGTATCTCCGTGGTAGCGCTCCAAATTGGGGATAGTGCTCTCATGACGCTTCTTCTCCCTACAAATTGCATCACATAAGGGGTTTGGAGCTCTCATCATCACTTTAATTATCATGTATCTTCACCATTTTGATAAGGCTAGCAATCTGGGTTGCCAGAGACTTTTGTTAAATGTATATATGCTCAAGGGCGAGCTTTTTTCTTGTCCTGGATCAACTACCACACTCGAAGGAAGGTTGTTGGCTGGATCGTTACGATACTTTCAACCATTTGGTCCATTGCCCTTGTTTTGATGGAAACACGACAACTTACCAGCCTCGTCCAATCTGAGCCTATATGAACTTCTCCCGTGATGCTCTTGAGATGTAGTGGCTCTTCGGACGAGCAAGTGATGCATATCATCTTCTCTGACTTGTTCTCCAATCCTCTCCAAGACTAGGCGATTCTTATTCCTTGACTGAGCAGGCTCTGACAATGGCGGGGTTGGTTGGACATTGTTGGATCCAAATCAACCTTGCTGAATTGGCTCTCATTCATCCCGAACTCACTTGGTTCAATGACTTGGCCATTTGGAAGGGTAAAATTATTCTCACGTGGAGGACCATTATTCCTGACGGAGGAATGTGTTCTCTCCTTACTTTGACTAGTAAATCATAAACTCATTCATCCTCCGAGGAGGCACTAGCGGCATGAAAATCATTTGGATACTCCTCTAGAGGAGCTCCTAGTTGCCCGCATTCTCCTAGTAGGAGGCCTACTTCGGAGCTTTGGAGTTGGAGTCATAACCGTCGTAGTGGTGGCTCTAGGTGACTTTCTCTGTCTTGCCATTGCTTTTAGAGTTATGAAACTTTTCGTAAGACTTCCCATAGACGACACAAAATGTTGACGGTAAAGCCCCCCCCCCCCCCCCCCCCACTTGTTTGTTTTGTTTAAGTCGTAGAAGTCCAAACACTACAAATCCGTCCCGAGTTAAGGTCCAAAGCACTAAAGGGTAAGATTCTGCACAAGTAACTTTAGAGGGGGTTAGAACCGAATACCCGGTTTACGTGATGTCAAACCGGATAAAGACTTTACTTGAGAGAGAATGAAGATCTGCTACGTATTGAATTCAGTTTGGATAGTAATGATGGCTTAAGGTGACGTGACTTACCATTAGCATTGAAATATGTGCCACTCATATAGACCTTGTCCTCAAAGGGAAGGTCTTCACTAGATCACACCAAGTGTAAGGCTCAGAACATGCCAACAGGTCATTGTTAGCTGACCCATGGCTCATAATGAAGACCTAATCCATTTTCCTTTTGGACTTTCATGGGGAATTTATTCATTCTTTGCGAAAGATTGGAGATTTTTGCAATCCATCCCGGACCTTCGTCCGAGAGTGTAGGTCCGGAGGCTTGGTCGAAGCTAAACAAAAAGTTGGTTCAAAGCTTAACAACCTCAGACCACGTTCTCTCTTTTAGTGGTAGTTCACTTGGTTCCTTATGAGGTTAGGAGCTTGAGTCCAGATAATAGTCCATGATCGTACCTTCCATTTAGTCTTGAGCCTTATCTTAGGTCATTCAGACCCATGGACCTTGAGGCTTTGGACATTTATACAGCCTAAAACGCTTTAGGATTCGTTTTAAAGGCATCTATGACGGGTTAAACATATTCCCGTATCAACAGAGTTGTAGAGTAAATTGTTTTTAAAAAATAAAACAGCATGATCGGAACCAGTTTTTGACCCGTGAAATGTAAAATGGATGAAATTAAATACTAGACAATTTATGTACAATGTAAGGGGTCTCACCGAACTCTTCTAAATTCTAATATAATAGTATTTTTTTTATAGGATTAGGTATTTTAATTCAGGAATATTAAACGCAGTACAATTTTTAGTAAACGCAGGACGTAAATTTTATATATTACGAACAACACCACAACTATTTAATTAACAAAATATTCCTAAAATTTTAAATAATTACTATTTTACCTAAAAAAATATTTAAACATGTTTATTCGAATTATCCGAACAAATAAATCGAATAAATTTTTAAAAAATACGAAGAATACGAGAACCCGAAAACGTGAACAACTCCAGATCGGAGCTGTGCCGCCCCGACCAGTTTGATCGTAGCTCCGAGCAGATCTGATTGGAGTGCTTGACAGCTCTATATCAAAGCTGCACAACTTTGTTCTGGAGCAACACAACTTCGATTGGAGGTGTGCAAAGCTTTGAAAGCTCCAGATCGAAGCAGCCAAGCTCAGATTGGAGTTTTCAAAGCTCCGATCGGAATTGGTTCAGATATGGTGAAAATTTGATTCTCGCCAGATCTGGTTCTGACCAGGACCCTAGTAGAACTGAGTCTGCTGGTTAGACCAGAGGGTATTGGACCATTTAAAAAAAAAATGTATTTTAGTTTTTTTAATTTTTTTTGTGTAAAGTTAGTAAATTTAATTATACTAAACAATTAATAACGACTACGAATATGAATTATAACAATACAAACATTTGCAAATTCATCATTATTTGTAAAGTATCACTAATGATTTTATAATATTAATTTTTGGTATACTATGGTACTGTAGTTTATATACGATTATATATTTTTGAAGATGTGATAATTTGATAAATTTTACGAAAAACAGAATTAATTCTATATTTATATAATTTAAACGACGTTTTATGATATATAAAAATATATTCAACGTCTAACAATCCCATTGATTTTATGATTTGGATCGAACCATTCCTAATCAGTACGATCATTTCATATTAAAGAGAGACACCAATACAAGACATAGTACATACAGACCCACTAACCGGACAAATTAATACTACTACTGTGTATTTGGTGAGAGCAATAAACACCACTTAAAGCAAGTGGGTCGGTCTCCAACGCTTAACAAAGCTTGGATATGTACGTATATGGACACTAAAGTTTGAGGAATGTTTGAGGCAATGCGATTGAGTTCATACAACTCGAGCTTCCTTCACCAACGAAGAAGTTCATCAGTTCCTGCTGCTAAAACCAGCCACTTTCAGATATTCTGCAACAATCCTCTCCAATCCAAACAATCCCAATTATCACCATCAGAGTACGCAACGCAATTTCCTTACTTAGAAAATGCTCATTACTAATCAACAAACTTATTATTACTAATTCTTCTGCTCACTAATTCCAATTCCTCTGTCAATAGCCAACCTCAACCACCTCTAATTTTGCTCGAGAAATACAAAGATGGCTCTTCCAAAAGGTTACTTAGTACGACTGTTTGGCATAGAATTGTAGTTGAATTCTCTCAATTCGAATTGCATTTTCCGTAAACACTTTAGGTTTTCAATTTCCCCCTTTCATTTTCCTTGCTTAGCTTACAATCTGAAATGTGATATACTACTCTGCATTTTGAGCCAGGTATATTGTTGAAAGTGATTCCAAAATCAGGACCCTTCTCGAACAATATGTGCCCCTGACTAATTACACTATAGAGCGTGGTAATGCCGAATTGTTATGGCTTCCGAAAGTCGTCAGGGATTTTGTTCTGCCTTCTGGCTTCCCTGGTCAGTGCTCATTATACGCATATGCAATGGTACTTCAACTTTTGGATAGTTAGTGACTTATTAGTGTCTCATTGTTTTTTTTTTTAACTTATGTAGATACTGTTTCGGATGATTACTTGGCCTACATGTTGCTTCAGTTTCCGACTAATGTTACCGGGTGGATTTGTCATACTTTGGTTACTTCCAGTCTTTTAAAGGCATGCCAATCTAATTCTCTTATGCTCTTTTCATCGTCATTGTGTATTAATTATCCTCGTCTGAACTGAACTTTATTGTAGTACCCAGTATAACAAAAAGTTAAGAAATCCTAATTGGACTTAATGAGTTTTCAGACGAAGAGAACATAGCCTTATCACCCTAAAACCTTGCAACCAATGTCAATTATCCAATCTGTTGTCACCAAATTGCAACACATATTCTATAATAGTATGAAATATGAAACTTAGGCATTTTAAGTACGGAATTATTTTCTCATTCAGATTCAGGTTCTTAGGTCTTACCGTGTTATCAAACAATTACGCTGATGTTATGGTGGCTGAATTGATAAGCCTACTCGTCCGATCAAAAAGTTGCATTTTTTTTCTGAAAATTTTTAGAATTTTTTAATTTTGCTAATATATTTCATTTGCTACAACACGAACCAGGCAAGTTTGGAGTCAACGATTTATACTAAGTTCATTTTAACTATAGGCTGTAGGAGTAGGCTCATTTTCAGGATCTACAGCTGCAGCTTCTGCTGCTGCCATCAGGTAGAGCTGGAATTCTTATTCCATAATCTTTTTCTTGATACCTTTTCATAATGCAACTTATGTGAATATTAATTACTAATGTTTTCCTATTAAATTTCAGCACATCATGTTTGTGAGAAATATGAGAATTTAGTTGTCTTTTAAAGCTGACTGAGATTGACATTTTAAGCATTATCCGTTTGTCGTATTTGCAGATGGGTGACAAAGGATGGCATTGGAGCTGTTGGGCGATTGTTTATAGGCCTGCCTCCTCTCCAACTAGACATATTGTAAAAATGTCACCTTTATCTTCTCACGTTATGACTTTACATTTAATTTCAGGTGGAAGATTTGGCAATCTTTTTGACAATGATCCTAAACAATGGCGCCTTTATGCTGACTTTATTGGCAGCTTTGGGAGGTTAAGCATCTTTGCTTTTTGTAAGAAAGTATGTGCTTGTTATTGTCTCACACTCTGATATCAATGCTATCTCCTGTTGCAGCATCTTTGATCTCAGTACCCAATTATATCCTGCTTTCTTTTTGCCATTGGCATCGGTTGGAAATCTTGCCAAGGTAATAATATTAGCAAATCTATAACTCTCTCTTTCAGAACTCTTCTGAACCCCTATTCAAAAACAAAAAAAGGAAATTCCACGCCAACATACACAGTTCCATTTGTCTCATCTATGGCAATAGTCAGCATTTCTTGGCTTCAAAGAGTGCATACATGTTCTTTGACTCTATCTAATTCTGTGAATATGTGGTGAATACCCTATTCCATAGCCTATTCAACAGAAAGTACCGATATAGAGTTCTGATATACATGATATCCATCTGGTAAAATATACATTCAGATGATTTCACATAGTTTCATAAATCCTGTTGTGTTGCAAGGATCATCCTTTTTTTTTTTTTTGATAATTATGGTATGGTCAGTCAGTGACGTCCAACTGTGCATTTCAGGCTGTAGGAAGAGGTCTAAGAGATCCTTCAATGCGAGTTATACAAAATCATTTTGCAATTTCCGGGAATCTGGGCGAAGTATCTGCAAAGGTATATATAACTTTCACAGTTATTCATGATTGTCGAGTAATCTCTTGAGCTCAAGTACCTTTTTGTTGAAATTTAATTAGTATCCCGATATAGTAAGATTGAATGTTATTTGCACACTTAAAGGAGGCTTCATGGCTAGTAAAGAAAACATGAGAATTAGCGCTGGTGTGCAGTATGGAGAGAATTCATTTCAAATAGGAAAGCTACATCTCGGTGGTTATGTGAGCATACTTATCATATTATTTCCACAGTTCAAGCTACAATATTTCTAGGTACCCTATTTTCAATATTTCTAGAAATTTTCTGAGAGAAATTGTTCGTTCTGGTTTCTTCTCTTTTATCAATGTACTTCATAAGCACAGGAATACAACGCTCACTTAGCTCTCTGAATCTATAGAAAACAGACATGTATACTCTTCGCACCAAACTTTCCCCACTTTCATTAATTTATATAGAAGATGTTCTGATGTAAGAGTAGATTAATTTTCTGATTCCATGATCCTATATTGTTACAGCAATAGCCAGAAATTCCATCGTTTCTATATTCATTGTAGGATTAACAAAAACCATACACCTCTGATAATTGCTTTTCAACGATCAATCTGATGGAGGAAAAGATAAACTCAAAATGTCATAACTAATATTAACACAAAGAGGGTCAAATCGTCTGTGGGTACATAAACTGCTTGAATAGAAGTTATGGGGCAACCTGTAGAGTTATAACGTGGCATTACATCCAGCAGACCTAGCTTCAATAACCCATCTAAAGTCTCACGGCCAAATACATTTTGTCTTCACCTGCCATAGAAAATTCTTTGTATTCTGCTTCCCTGGTCGAGAGTGAGACCACATCTTGCTTTTTACTCCATGCAGGGCCATAAAAAGAAAACATAACCTATTGTAGATCTCTCTGACCATCCAAATCGTAAACTCTAAATTGGCACCTGTAAAGCCACCCAATGAAAAATCTTCCAAGTGGCTACCATAGTTGGTGATTGCTAACCTTCTGATGAGTATTATCTAATTGGAGTGATCTTTGCCGCTTGTGAAAATAAAGATCAGAACATTGCAGTTAACAATCGTATTGTAATGTTAAAGATTGATTTGCCACATGGGGATAATTAAGGAGATATGGTAGGTATAAGTAGCATCACTTTTTTTAGAGAGAATCCCGGGCATCGAATAAGATAAATCATGACCAAGTGCCCCACGAGAAACAATAGAGATACAGAAAGGAACACTAACATGAACTAAGAAATCATGACAATGTACATTTTTTGACATCACAAGATAGAGTAGCAAATGAAGAGAAGAACTATAGTAGTGAACTAGTAATTCAACTTCACAAACAAGCAACAGAGAAAGTCCGTCAAGAATGGAACGACGAATTTATTCATCCAAACCAGAATCTAAAGCTCTTTCTTGAACCAATAGACACCTTTGCTCTTAGTCCCTTCCTCCGGCTCCACATAAATGCATTCCTTAAACTCTCTCCAGATTGCGTTCAGAACAGGTGTACTGTCATAGTTATAGTACTCACCCAGTATTGGTTTGATGGCATTCGTTGCCTCCACAGCATGATAGTGCGGAATGGTGGAGAACAAGTGGTGCAGAACGTGTGTATTGATGATGTTATGCGAAATATGGTTCATGCCGACAGCATAGCCCCCACTATAGTCCCTATCAACTGTCGATAAAGCCCCACGTATCCAATCCCACTCTGATGAATCATAGCGAGGCAAGGCGGGGTGAGTATGATGCAAGAAGGTGACCATGGCAAGCCATGTTTTCAACAAGAGAAAAGGGCCAATATAATGGAAAAACAGCCAAGGAAATCCTTTTACTGTTGTCAGGATGTAAAGTGCATAACTGAAAGCAAGAATGCCGGCGTTTGAGATCCATACTAGAGGACGCTCCTTAACTGTAAATATTGGGCTATATGGATTATAGTGGGAGGCGAACCTTCCGTAATTGCGGCCATAGAAATTGAAAAGTAGATACCAGTGCCAGCCAAATGTGAATAGGACGCCTATCTTGATAGCTCGGCCGATTGGATTCTCTATATACTTGAAGAATGCTGGAATTTTGGCCTTACATTTCGAGACATGGACTTCTTCGTACTCCATTGATCCAGTGTTAGCATGGTGTTTACGGTGGCTTATACGCCATGAGAAGTATGGAACACCAAGCGAGGTGTGGAGGATCATGCCAACAATGTTGTCGAGCCAAAGGTACTCGCTGAATGCATGGTGGCCACATTCGTGGGCAAGGACCCATATGGCAGAAAATACAAATGACTGGCAGACCGAGTAGAGAGGCCACACAAAGTAAGAGAGAGGGTGCGGGAGGAGGTCGAAGTAGTTTGAGGCGACATAGTACAAGGAACATAGGATTGTGAAATCACCGACGACATAGGAAAAAGATTTTAGGACCGATCGCTTGAAGCAATGGGGTGGGATCGCTTTCTTTAGATCGCCAATGGTGAATGGAGGATTTGTGTGTGGTAGGACTTTAGCACGGGCTAATCTAGCCATTGAACTGCAAAAGCTATGAATATTTGATGGATAACTTTTTGTGATATGAAATGCAAACACCTAGGCCTGATATTTAAATACTAGCAAGCAGTTGGTAGTGCAATTTATGGTGATGTGAATCTTAAAATTTAGTCCCTGCACTTTGGCCTTTACCTATGAGTGTACATATGCATCTCGTCCAAACGCTCAGACTTATATACAGGCGTGTAGTTAATCTATATCTATTACTTCTCTGACATAAAGAGGAAATAAAATAAGATCTTATAGTTGACAAATGCTTTCCCTGTCTTAAAGCTATAGATAACTCTTGCTTTGAATAGCATCGTCAATTTGAAAACTCAAGCAAATAGCTATTTTTGGGGTTAACTTCATAAAATTTGCTGGAATTTGAAAATTTTGGCAAGGTGCTGGACCTTTCTTTTTCATTTTATTTTCAAATTATTTTTGTTCATCATTCATTTTCCTTGAACAATTAGAAAGTACTCGGATAAAAAAACTGCATAAACATTACAAAAAAATGTACAGAAACGCCGATGTGGAACGAATTGTAGTGACCTTATCTATCAATGTATAAAATTCCTGGGAGTGGAACTAATTGTAGCTGGAATTCACTCTATGCTGTAGCCTTGTAGAGATATATTGCAATCTGAAGCTTTAGTTTCTACGGAATTGAAAACTGTTCCTTATCCGATATGGTCAAATTTGCAGGAAGAAGTTTGGGAAGTAGCTGCTGAGTTGGTTGGCCTTGCTCTAGGCATACTGGCTCTTGTATGATGACCATCTTTTAACGATTCTGTTCTTCAAGATATAAGCCCCCAGTCATGTATTTATTTGGTGATTACTTATTTGGAACCATTATTAGGATACACCTGGAATTTCGTCGTCGTATCCTGTGCTGACATCAACATGGCTGGGTATGCGGCTCCTACACCTATGGTTCCGCTATATGTCCCTCTCAATTCTGCAGTTTGATACAGTAAGATAGTGTCTTCTCAATATGCCACTGTTAGCCATACACGGGCTGAGTAATATTGCTGTTTAACCGATTTATCAATGCCACAAGTGTAACCAATAAGACGAGGCATTCTAAATTACCATTGAGGTAGTGGTTACCTTGTGTATTAATTATTAATTATCTGTCAGGTAAATCTTAAGCGTGCTCGCATACTGGTAAATTCCCATATTTTGTACCATGAAGTTCCAGGTAAGATTACGGATTTAGAATAAACACCTGCTATTGTGTTTGATTATCAAGGAATAAGCCAAGTACTTTTTTATCAGGGGTGAATGATTGCAACAAGAAGGAAAATATATTGATATGGGAGAAATTTCTTAGACCAAAAATTACTTTTGGCCTTTCCTTGGAAGAGATGGTTAGTGGAAGCAGGCGTGGCTCCATGGTATTACTTGTTTTCTCGATGTTTAGTTCCTTAGCTGACTTTATTATAGTTTCTGATTTAACACAAGTAGCATATTAAAAATGGAATCCCGGGGAAGGGAGTGCGCATGAAAGAAGCATTACATAGAAAATTCTGAATCATTTCATGTGGAAGCTACTGTAGCAGTTTGTCCATGACTTAAATAATTCACATTTTGTATCAATTTATGATTTGTGCTTTATTCAATTATAACTTACAATGCCATACTAGACTTCCACATATCTCGGTAGAAGTCTTATGTGTGGATAATGCTGTTAGGAATAGAACGAAGTTGGGAAATTTTAATGCATTCGCCCAGTGTTAAATGCTGAACTTCACATTTCTCTGTTTCAAACAGGTCAAAATGCTGCTTAAACTCTATTCAGAAGAGAAGTATTTTCTTGTTGCGAACCAACGCTCAACAGAAGTCGAAATTTTAGTGTCTTTCAAGGTATGGAATTCAACTAGCATTTACATGTTGCATATCTGGGGTACTTCTAGCAATGTTAGATGATTTATGTAGAACTCTTATGCATTATGTATTACTAGCTGTTACCACAATTTTTCCCTGCCATGCCTATGTTCTGAAACCCGCTGGGTTGACCCAGTTTATCCTTGACCCGAAACCTCAGCAGCTTGAAAGCAAGTTTACCTTTTATTTTACCCAGTTACATTGAGAATTTGTCTTTCATTCATTTATCAATCCGGAGAGGTAAGTGTGTCAACTTCCAAGTCTGAGTAATACAGTGCAAGCTTACTTACGATATCTGATCTGTTAAAAGGGAACGTGTGTAGGAAGGAGCGACAAGCCTATCAATGCTACGCAGTGTGTGGCAATCGTACTGGCTATATCTGAACTGGAACAAGTCAGAGGATGTATTCGAACAACTTGAGGAAAGCGTTGCTAAATTGAGTGAATGTTTTGGTGATTTCTTGGAAATGCTCAAGGAAACTGGATGGAACACTGATCAAATAGGTTTGAAGGTACCAAATGATATTTTATTCATGGAACACCATGTGTGAGCTCCCAATTTCCGTAGAATGCCCAGCCCTATTATTCTGGAGGGGATGGAAGCTGGCGAGAAGTTACTTCTGTATTTCGCACCAGCTGGCATCGACTCTAGTGCCATCTCACCCGGAAGTTTTGAATTTTCACCTAACACTATGCGCTAACTTACTGTTTAAAGTTTACGGGAACGGACCAGAGTTGTATTATCCATTCTTTTCCTATTAATATCTACACTCTAATTTTATTTGGGGCTGCCTCATTAATCATTAGGAAGTTTAGATCATTTTCAATGGTTTATCGGGAGTATCGTGAATAGTAGCAGTCATTGGCATGACCATTGCAGTTGAAAATCATGTTTAATGGGTCATTCGAATGATCATGAATAGTATTATTTTTTTATTATTCTCTTTTATATAATTTTTAACATGTTTAATATGATTGGAAGTTGGAATTAATCAAATCATATCTTTAAAACTAGTTTTAAAATTTATTTTATTAAGAATCAAATACGCGTTTAAAAGTTGTAAAATTAAAATAATCAAAATATAATGTATCTATTTGTAGAGAATGAAAAATGATATAAATTTTATATTTTATATTTTAAAATTATAATAAAAAACTGAAAAAAGAATGTAAAGAAGTGGTCTAGCATAAGCTGATCCTCAAGCAGTCGAAACTTGGTTGCTTGGGAGATCGGCTGGCCTAATGGCCGATCGAGGGGGCTTCGTTGGAATCCCTACGGTCCGAACAACCACTTTTATTAGGAGTGCTCTTAATATGTAAGTTAAATTGCTTATATAACTCTTTTTTTTTTCTCTTTTCTCTTGTACATAGTAAAACAGATAGATACTTTTACTTAATATGATAAATTATTAAAATAGTTATGATAAAATAATCTATTTATATTAAAATAATATTATTCCTACTACAACATGATAATTTTATGTAGTGCTATGACCAAAATTTATGTAAATTTTGTTCTTTTAAAAGAAGGCAGACACACCCATACTATACAAGTAATATAGTATACATAACAAATGCTCCTGATGGCTGGGATCAAAGATGAATGTTAATATTTATCTTTATTTTATTCAATTATATATTAGTTTTCCGTCAGCTAGTTTATTGATTTGATGAGATTATTTTATAATGAAATTATTTTTAGTTGATAATTGATATGTTAATTGATTTTATAATTATATTCAGAAAATTTATATAAATATAGGAATAAGTTAGCTAATTTATTTTTAGATATACAATTTTTAACAATTTAATTAATTGATTGAGTAAACGATTTTTAAAAATGAACTAGTTTATTAGCTACTAGATTAGATAGCTACTTATCAATTATCAATTAACTTATTATATAATTTTGCTAAGCAGACTCATATATATTTTTTGCTAACATGAGTTTTAGGAAATGTTCACCAATTTTCTAATATCAAATTATATAATTTTATCCTGTTATATGAATTATACCAGTTTTACCTGAATAATATATTTAACGTATTAAGTAAATATATAAAGTTCAATTCAAATAATTTATTGAAGGAGTCGGGTCCGAACCGTGCATGAGCTCAAGGAAACTTAATGTTAACATGGCATAGGTACTGTTGCTTATTGATGTAGTGCCCAAAATCTCACTCCTCACTTATGAGATGTCAGTTATGTGTAATATATGCATAGTTTGTATAATTTCTCAAACTATTTGAAGTATAAATGAGCTGTTTAATTTAGAATTAAAATTAAAATAAGTTAATTCAATTAAATATTTATATATAAAAATATAAATAGAATTGAATTGTCTTAATTTCAATTCTAAATTAAACTGTCTAATAAAGACCATAATGTTTTTAGATCTATATATAATTTAAACAATATCAATCAATTATATATAATCAGTGAAATGGATTCATAAGTTTTCTGGTCTGTTTTGTTAGGGGAATTAATTATTAATTGTATATCTTCTTTAATTATGAAGGTATTGCTGTTATAAACTATCGAGATTCTAATTAATATGTTTGTATATATAGAGGTTTATGTCAAATAATATTGTAAATAACTTCTGTGATGGTGTTCTTGCTGTTTTTGGCTCGACATATATGAGAAGGGTCATTGAGGAAGATGTTCGTCATTTACTCGAGGTGAGCACGACAAGAATTTTTCCCGGCATGCTTAGAAGTATTGATTTGCATGCATTAGACATGGAAGAATAGGCGTCTTGGAAGGGACACTTCTATGTGAAAATACAAGAAAAACACTCTTGTGTTGAGAGTGGTTGCATCTCAAGATACTTTGATTTGACATTCTTTCTTTGGTGTTTCAAGGATGTCGAATGATCTCACTGTGGTTGAAAGGTCACCTGTGTTTGAAGAATTGCTAAATGGTAAAGTTCCTCCTATTAACTTCAAAGTGAATGGTCTTGAATACAACATGGGGCACTATCTAACTGATGATATATATTTGAAGTGGGCAACATTTGTGAAATCAATCAAAGGTCCAATCAATCCAAAATAGGCTAAGTTTGATAGGCGGCAAGAGAAGGTCCGAGAAGATGTTGAACGTGCTTTCTGAGTTCTACAATCGCGTTTCAAAGTGATTAGGGATCCAACCTTGGCGTGACAATCATACTACATGATCTCTGCTCAAGCCTTCAAGTTGACTCGGTTCCTACCACCATCGAAGCTGGTTTTACGACGACGGCCACTCTCCACGTCCCAAGTGAAGACTCTTCCATAGTAAAAGAACCTTGTGTATAGCTTCTCGAGCTCATGCTTAATTTCTGCCAAAGAACAGTAGGCATGTTGATCCCCAAGTAAATTCTGCATCACCTGTAGGGCTACATCCTGCTTGTGAGGATAACACCACATCCCGAACTCCTTGCACCTTATTAGGTTGTGAACCAAAATGATCACATGGTCCTTTTTCATCTTCAGGCCGTACAACAAAAAGTCATTGATCGAGGTTCACCGGTTTTCACGACGAACTTGAAGACATCTTTCAGAAAGAGTGTTTGAGTTGGATCTCAAATTGAGTTGTAGAGTGTGAGGTTGATAAGAGTAATGGTGGGGGGTGTTTATAGTGAAACAAGTCCAAATTCATGTTGGAATTGAGACTTCAAATGCAGATCAAATTGAGATTCACATTGGAATTCAATTCTTGGGGGTTCTATGCTGCAATGCCAGGTATTCAATGGGAGTGATGGTACATATCACTATAAAGAACAAACAACAATCTAGACAATTCATAATTGATAGATTTTCTCCTAATCTTATCATTCTGATTTTAGCTCAATCAAATAATTATAAAATGAAATTAATCGATGCAATTAATTAATTTCAACTTCTAAACACTTTTCGAATATGTTTAACATGTCAAAAATTATAAAAATACACTATTCATGATCATCGTATGACCTGTTTAACATGATTTTTTTCTGTAGTGGTTGTCAAAATGTTTTTAACTGACGACCACTATTATTTACTAGTTTTATGTTGATCCATTGGGAGTGAATACAATTTATGGTCCAAAAATCTGACACACGTCATAAATAAGGTCATACTAAAGATTCGAATTCACAATTTTGCCACTTTGCTTCCATCGATTTCTCTTCGCAACCCTTCTCTTTTTCTTATTTTTTTATTTTTTATTTATTTACTTTTTTTAGAAAAATATCGCAACCCTTCTCTTTTCTCACCTTTCCTTCTCCATCGAATTCCCAGCCATGTCTCCAAAAACCAATTCCTCCACCTCCGTCACAACTCACAAGCTCATTCCCCTATGTACTATCATGAGTCTGTTAAGTCTTCATCATATACTATGTGGTTTCCATTTTTTCTTCTTTTTCCTTATTTCCCCGTTTGACACACACAAGCCATTTAAGACTTACGAGCACTGTCCCTTATTTATTTACTTTTCCTTCATTGTTACATAAGTCTTAGACGAGCACGTGTTTTACATTTACCTTCTTTTCATGGTAACGCCACAAAATTTCAAGTCAGATCTATAGAGTTTAAAGGGATTAAGAACGTTACTCATATCAATAATGTACATCTTTCTTTTCGAAAATACACTTACAAAAATTCTAGAGTTAAGCGTGCTGTTCTGGAGTAATTTTAGGACGGATGACCAACTGAAAAATCTCTCAGTTTATACACGAATAAGGATAAAGTATGTGGAAAAGGACTTGTATTGACACCGTATATCCAGATTGTTACAAGTATCTTGATAGATCCGACCAGATTTCTTTCAAAACAAAGCACATAAACATCTCGTATCTCGAAGCACCAGGTGCATTGTGTCCCAAAGAATCCTAACAACTTACGGTGCACATACCATGCAAATATGGAGTACCTTTTTGAACTTCTGCGTTCCCAAATCATCTCAAGTGATAGTACACTAATTTTTCTAGAGCGTATTAAGGAAGTTGCTTACTAATAGAATCACCTTCTTTAGTTATATGGATATTGTACTCTTAACTACTAGGATCATGAATTTATGATGAATGTATTTGTATATATAGAGGATTATATCAGATAAAATTTTACTAGCTTCTAGCTACTAACTTTCCACATATTCATATTTTCTATATATTTTAGTAAATTAAATATCTCCCTTGGAAGTGTTCGGGATGAACTATAACTTGATTAATTCCTCTAATGTTTCTCAAGTGATTTTAATTAAATCAGGAAAGTAATCATTTTTCATTCACGTTATATTTACAAATCGATTGAAATTTATGTTTTTTCAGTTCACCATTTTAAAATAACAACTTTAAGCTAATTAAAGAGTAAATTTTATAAGAGACATTTTCTATGTAGAGACGGACCATCTTATTAATAAAAATATTTATGTTATATTAATCGAAACGTTAGAGTTTTTTTTTCATATTACAACAATACTTATTTCAACATGAGTATTTTAATTAATAATATGAGTGGTTTTATTAGTAACATGGTCCATCTTTACATAAAGATCGTCTTCCATGAACTTTTATAAATTAAATTATATAAAAAACATCTTACACATTCATTGTTACACACCTATATAGAATAGTCAAAACCCCTAAAAAATTCTAACTTTACATCAATCAAATCTATTTACTAACTCAACTAAAATTATGACAAAAGCTAATAAATCTGTTTAATTAGCTTGTACTACTAGTTTGAGTAAGTCTCCTGAGAGACGGTCTTGTAGAAAAACAAATGAGACAAATAACATTATAGTTATATTTAAAAAGTAACATTAGATAAAATTCATATAAAATATCAACTTTTAAATATTACTGATATCATTTAAAATATAGTATAAGGTATATGTTTACAAACATCAAGTTATCTGTACTCCCTTACTAGTAGTCTATTATACGCCTCTTATGTACTATCTAGTTTATTATCCTTTGCACCAAGTTTCTAATCATCTATTGGCATGGTGCTTATTTTAATTCATCCATCTTTGTATATACTTAAGGCCAGGGATTTCTGTAACTATTTTCAACGCTATAATATGTGGTGATGGATTGGAAAACAAATAAAATCGTGAGTGAAGTGCAATTTACATTTCATATTATTGGTCTAATTTTCAGACTAAATACTATATTACATATTTCACACGCCTACTAAAATAAATTATTTAAAATATTATTAATAAAAATCAATAATAACATGTACGTTATTAACTACATAAATATTTTAACTAATAATATGTATATATATTTTAATTAACTACACAGATATGTCTAAAGATAAGTTATCGAAATATTATATGTAAAAACGTATTTTATATGTAAATATTATTTTTAGTTAAAAAGAATAAACTAAAGTAATAGTTTATTAATATTAGCTATTGGAGTATATTAGAATATCTACACCTCCTATTTTTACTTCCAATTATGTATTCAATTATTTACTTACAACTACATCTCAATAAATAAGAATTCATAGTGAAATTGTGTTTGGACCAGTGAATGTTGTGTTTGGAACGATGAAATTAGACTAACAATCCGATTTATATTTTAAAACTTTTTAAAATTGTCAGTGTAATTTACAACGGTCAAGATTGTAGTCGTTTGTAGACCCATGACTCGGATCATATCCTCCTCTTCACAAGATTAGACCAGAGTCCTTGAGAAATTAAAGCCAAAACATATTCATCCAACTGCCATGGCACTTCATCTCCAAGTCCAAACCCCTTGGACTAGTTTCAAATCCAAAACCCTGACGCGTTTCCATCAAACTCCACGCGCCAAGACGACACCGGAAGGAGAGTCGCTTCACTTCCCCTCTTCGCTCCGACGAGATTTGATGCCCAACCACGTGGCGGTGATTATGGACGGAAACCGGAGGTGGGCCCACAAGAATGGCTTACCGGGCGGGTCGGGCTACCAGGCGGGTGTCCGCTCATTTAGGAAGATCGTCGAGCTCTGCTGTCGGTGGGAAATTCCGGTTCTTACTGTTTTCGCCTTCTCTTCTGATAATTGGTTGAGGCCCAAAGTAAGGCCATGCTATCTTCGTTTTCGTTTAGTTATATTTTATATTACAATTCAGTTCAGATAGTTCAGTTCAGATAATTGCAGTCATGGCTCACATTTCATTTCTTCCCCATTATATTATACCCGGTTTAGAAATTGAATTCGGGGCGACTCAAAATATATTGCGGGAAGTTGAGTTCGGTACTGAGGAGGGAGTATTACTTGTTCAGTGTTTTAATTGTTTTCTAATTTTGTTGCTGATTTTGTTTGTTTCAGGTGGAGACTGATATATTGATGGCCTTGTTTGAGAGTGTGCTCAAAGATGAAATCCGACGCTCCATCAGGTGTGCTTTGAAACTCTTTCTTTATCTTCTCTAAAACTACTTATAAATGATAAAATCGAATCAGCTCAGACTTGGCATCACAAATTCACAATCTTATTTTCGTCAAGTAATCTTCTGTATGTGCTTTATAAGTTACTTGATAAGCTCTTACTAAGTTGATTATGCTCTTGGTTGTTCCACTTCATGATGTTAAGTGATGTGTGTGCTCCCCTTTACGCCTTAGTTTGTAGGTTGCTCGAAATTTGATGTTTCCAGTTGCTTGCTTTTGCTGCTATATACTACATCTTTATTTCAATGACATAAGTTCTTGACTTTCTAGAACAGCATATTGAACCTTTTAGGAATGAGACTGCCTTTAATAATTATACTAGCTTATTTGTATCAATTCACTTTAGTGTATTATCTCTTTAGTTTTTGGTATTTTAATACATTGAAAGGTAGCACAGGGCAAATAAGTGTCCTGGCTTTGTTACTGCTTGTTGCTTTGGAAATATAGCACGGTGTAGTGAATAGTTTAGTAACTGGTGAGCAGAAATGTGCCTGAACCTAGATGGGTCTGGAGGAGTATTGGTGCCTAAAAGAGCAATACATGGATGAATTTATATGGTTAATACTCCCTCCGTCCCTTTACAAGGTATACCATTTGGTTATGTGTGATATTTAAGGAGTATGAAATAAAACAGTAAGTAGATGGCAAAAAAAACTTCGGAAATGGCAAAAAGTAAACCTTTAAAAAGAACGGAGGAGTATATTTTAGGGCAGTTTATATCTTACACCCTTTTTAGATGGTCACTGAATGTTTAGACCTCTAATATTTAAGATAGTAGGTTTAAAGGGCAAAAAATAACTTGCAAAATACAACTATTTACAATAAAAGGACAAAAGTCAAACTCATCATTAACATAATATTTTTACCCTTTTATTTTCATGTTATTATATGTTTTATATTAATTTATTACACATTTCACTCAAAAATTCATGCAAATTCTAATACCAACCCTAAAACTTGCAGATTATAATAAACAACCCCCAAAACTTTATTTTTCTTTCTTTAATTTAAACCATTCTTCTTAATTCATTAATTAAAAAATAAATAAAACATTAAAAAATTGAAAAGTACATGGAGCTTCTTCGATGGAAGCTCCAATTCGGAGGTTCCTAGAAGTATTGTTATGGAGTTTTAATGGAACCTCCCTTTCACGATAAGGTAGTACAATTTTTTAAAATAGTTTTAACGTTATATCTGTTGTAGAGCTCATAGATATTTCCTAGACAGACTTGATGGTCTATGGAGCTTGCTGAAGACTTACGTTATTATTCTAATTCCTTATTGCGTGTTGCTTTCTTCAAATCCTAACTTGACATTTCTCTATCAAAGAAGTTTTAATAAGCTATTTCCATTGACTTACTAAACACTAGATCAGTGTTGTCAATCTCCGATTGCATCCCGACCAAAAAATCTGGGATAACAGGTCACGCTACTGGTTATTGAAGTTATATATATGACAGAAAATACTTTATAACATAAACATATAAGATTAGAAATAAATAAATTAACCCGCATCAAGTCGGGTAACTAAAGGAAAATGGCCTGAACTGGAAATTTGCTATGTATTTGATTTAATTGGTGTAAATGACATCCAGACCCGGATTTCTGACATCTGGGCCGCGATCGTGCTTGGGATTGACTGGGTTGGCCGGTATGCTATGTCTCCCTTGGATGGGCATTGACAACACTGCACTAAACTTTGGATTGAAATATGGAATAGTATCCTTTTGAATTTCTATTGAGAGACAAGATTCAGGGTTTTGCAGATGTATACCCCCAATCTAGTCCTATAACTAGCATGATTTACAAACACCAAGACATACAATTAACACACTGTTGACTGGGTGAAAACCGTTGATAAGCTACTCAGTCATTAAGTCTAACTCAGTTTATGCAAGACAAACCAGTCCAAAAGGATTAATCCCATTACCTTTGTTTTTTAAAACCAACAGGCAAGATGCACTTTATATGGAGACTTAGTGGACTTAGTCTAATTTTGGCCATACCATTTCACTAGAGAATATCAGGCATTGAATAAGATAAATCATTACCAAGTGCTACATGAGACAAACCAGAGTGTACATAAATCCATTAACATGAAGCAAGTAATTCATAACATTTTACATTTTTTTGTCCATCATGAAGTACAGTATCAAAATGAAGAAAAATAACTACTGTAGTAATTAAGCTTCACAAATAAGCAACAAAGGAAGTTGGTCAAAACTGAAACGACGATTTTATTCATCCAATGCCAAATCTAAAGCTCTTTGTTGAACCAATAGACACCTTTGCTATTGGTGCCTTCATCCGGCTCCACATAAATGCACTCCTTAAACTCTCTCCAGATTGCCATCGGAACAGGTGTCCTGTCAAAGTTATAGTACTCACCTAGTATGGGTTTAATGGCATTGGTTGCCTCCACAGCATGATAGTGCGGAATAGTGGAGAACAAGTGGTGCACAACGTGAGTATTGTTGATGTTATGTGAAATTTGGTTCATAATACCAACACCATAGTTCCTGTCAACTGTTGATAAAGCTCCACGTAGCCAATCCCACTCTGATGAATCATATCGAGGCAAGGCAGGATGAGTGTGATGCAAGTAGGTGACCATGACAAGCCATATTTTCAACATGACAAAAGGGGCAACATAATGGAGAAGCAGCCAAGGAAATCCTTTTACAGTTGCCAGGATGTAAAGTGCGTAAGTGAAAGCAAGAATGCCAGCATTTGAGATCCATACTAGAGGGCGCTCCTTATCAGTAAAGATTGGGCTGTAAGGGTTGTAGTGGGAGGCGAACCTGCCGTAATTGCGGCCATAAAAATTGAAAAGTAGATACCAGTGCCAGAGGAACGTGAATAGGACGACTATCTTTATAGCTCGGCCGATTGGATTCTCTAAGTACTTGAAAAATGCTGGAATTTTGGCCTTACGTTTGGGGACATGGACTTCGTCATATTCCATTGATCCGCTGTTAGTGTGGTGTTTACGGTGACTTATACGCCACGAGAAGTATGGAACACCGAGTAAGGTGTGGAGGATCATGCCAACAGTGTTGTTGAGCCAAACATACTCACTGAATGCATGGTGACCACATTCGTGGGCAAGAACCCATATAGCAGCAAACACAATTGACTGGCAGACCGAGTAGAGAGGCCACACAAAGTAATAGAGAGCGTGCGGGAGGAGGTCGAAGTAGTTTGAGGCAACATAGTACAAGGAACATAGGATTGCGAAATCACCAATGACATAGGAAAAGGATTTTAGGACTGATCGCTTGAAGCAATGGGGTGGGATTGCTTTCTTTAGATCGCCAATGGTGAATGGAGGATTTGTGTGTGGTAGGACTTTGGCTCGGGTTAATCTAGTCATTGAACTGCAAAAGCTATGAATTTTTGTAGGATAACTTTCTGTGATCTGAAATGCAAAAAACACTTGGACTGATATTTAAATAGCAGTAAACAGTTAGTGCAATTTAATATGGATGGCGATGTGTTAATTTTCTTCGAGTTGATTAGATTGCAATGGATGTGTGGGTGTAGAAGTTTTATGACTTTTCTTTAGGATTGTAATAGATGAAGGGTGTGGTAAGAAGAATGTATCTATTGACTCATATCTCTAGTCAAGATAAGTGTGAGTTTGATGTAATTATTCAGAAGTTCGGTGAGCATTTCTTATGCTCACTGTACTTTTTTCAAGTTGATTATAATATTTGCTGTTTCCGAGAAAATATGGATTGCGATGTGAATCTTGAAATTTGGTCCCTGCACTATGGTCTTTACCTATGACTGGTTCCAGTCTTTTTTTTTACATGGTCCATGGGGTTTACTTCATAAATGTGCTGGAATTTTTTAATTTTTTGGCAAGGTGCTGACTGCTGACCTTTCTTTTTTTTTTGCCTTTTCTTTTTCTTTTTCGTTTCTTTTCTTTTTTTTTTTTCACAAATTTTTGTTCATCTCTCATTTTTCTTGAACATGCAGAAAATTCTCGGATGAAATATTGCATGATGCATTAACATACAACAGATAGTACAGAAACTTAGAAGTTCCTTAGGGAAGTTTATATTAGATGCTTTAACCGCTAGATGAGTGCAAATTAGAGGATGTGCCTGACAAATGGTTTGGTAATAGTGTGGTTACTTCTTAATATAAGTTGTGTGTGTGAATTAAGGAATGTGCCTAACACTTGAGTGCTAGATAGGGTGGTTCTTTGTAATATTTAAAGTGCGTCCAACTCTTAGACTGTTGAAAGTAAAAACAAACTCTTTTCTCTTCCACGTTTTTATTTATCTATTTGAATCCTATATAACTCATGTGATATAGTGAACTGCATGGTAGGGACCATGTGCAATAGTGTTTACATGCTATGTGAGATGATGTTCATGCATTTACGCCCCTAGCCATTTATATGTTAACCTGATAAGCTCTTACTAAGCAGATCCTAAATTTATGCTCTAGGTGTTCCACTGAATGATGTTAGAAAACTGAAACTAGAAATGTGCTCCCCTTTACGCCTTAATTTCTCATTGTATATTTATGTTGCTCGAAATTTAATGTTTTCACTTGCTTGCATTTGCTGCTATATATGTTCCATGTTTATTTCCATCGCACAAGTTCTTTGTAATAAGGCTAATTTCAACACTGATACAACTATGACAACGAAGTGCAGCTCAGTTTGTAAGCCGCTTCCCCTCCAACCAATAGGTTGGGGTTCGAGTCACCTTTAGCTGTTTCAAAAAAATAAAAATAAAACTCTGATACAACTATAGAAGGTCATTAATCGCTTCATTTTAGTATATTATGCCTTAAGCTTCCAGAGAAAACACCTTATATTCTGCTTCCTTGGTCGATAGTGAGACCAATCTTGCTTTATACTACATGCAGTAGGACTAGGACCTTAATAACAAAACATAACCTGATATAGACCTTTGATCCTCCGAATCAACTCCTAATAAATCAGCACCTATAAAGCTACTATATGAAAAATCTTTTTATTGTGGTTCCCCATAATTAGTGATTACTATTTCGTTGTGATGAATATCTAGTTGGAGCGATCCTTACTGTGAGGGGCAAATGATGAGTAGAAATATTACTGGTGGACTGGCCCACCTGATCCGAGCAGGATGGGTCTGGACCTGAGTATAAGTGCCTAAAAAAGCAACACATGGATGAATTAGATGGTTATTTAGTAGTATATTTTATCATGTCACCAACCTCTGTCCTCTTTACAAGTACCGGGCATAGAATCAGTTAAATCATTACCAAGTGCTCCATGAGAAACAACAGAGTGCACAAATGACCATTTTCAAGATACAAAAGATTCATAGCATTTTACACTTTTCCATCACAAAGTAGCGTATCAAATGAAGAAAATAACTACAGTAGTAATTCAGCTTCACAAACAAGCAACAAAGAAACTTGGCCAAGAATGATACGGCAATTTTATTTATCCAAAGCCGAATCTATAGCTCTTTGTTGAACCAATAGACACCCTTGCTATCGGTGCCTTCGTCAGGCTCCACCACATAGATGCACTCCTTAAACTCTCTCCAGATTGCCTTCACAATAGGTGTCCTGTCAAAGTTAGTACTCACCTAGTATAATGGCATTCGTTGCCTCCATAGCATGATAGTGAGGAATGTTGGGGAACAAGTGGTGCAGAACGTGAGTATTGTTGATGTTATGCGAAATTTGGTTAATGATATCGACACCATAGTCCCTGTCAACTGTTGATAAAGCCCCACGTAGCCAATCCCACTCTGATGAATCGTAGCGAGGCAAGGTGGGATGAGTGGGATGCAAGAAGGTGACCATGGCAAGCCATATTTTGAGCATGACAAAAGGGGCAACATATGGAATAGCAGCCAAGGAAATCCTTTTACCGTTGTCAGGATGTATAGTGCATAACTGAAAGCAAGAATGCCGGCATTTGAGATCCAGACTAGAGGGTGCTCCTTATCAGTAAAGATTGGGCTGTAAGGGTTGAAGTGTGAGGTGAACCTGCCGTAATTGCGACATAGAAGTTAAAAAGTAGATGCCAGTGCCAGCCAGATGTAAATGTGACGAGGATCTTGAGACATCGGCCGATTGGATTCTCTAAGTACTTGAAAATGCTTTCCCTGTCTTGAAGCTATAAAAGACTCTTGCTTCAAATAGCATGGTCAATTTGAACACTCAAGCAAATGACTTTACATAGGGTTAATTGCATACATGTCCTGTAACTTCAAAATTTTGGCAAGGTGCTCACCTTCTGTTTCATTTTATTTTCACAAACTTTTGTATTTTTGCTCATCTTTCATTTTTCTGGAACATGCAGAAAATTCTTGAATGGTATTGCATTAAAATTTCAACAAAGACTACAGAAATTGCGAAAGTTGGTTAGAGAAGAACTTATGTTAGATGCTCTTAACTGCGATAATAATTTAAATTGGAATATTATTGCTTAAGAAAATTCATATTTGATCTACTATGACGTAACTCCACCAAAAGATCGAGGCAAGGCATTTGCATTTTGCCCTGCCCGTGAGATTATTACTGAATAGAACTTGTCTTTCTTTGTTCTTGTACAGGGAAAACATCCGAATGTCTTTTATTGGTGATACAGCCAAATTCCCTAAACGGTTACAGGACTTGGTAGCCCATGCAATGCGAAGTACAGAAACTAATTCAGGACTTCACCTAATTGTGGCTGTTAATTATAGTGGTCAGGATGATATTGTGCAGGCTTGCAAAAAAATATCCATCAAAGTAAAAGATGGCGTTATTGAACCGAGTGAAATCAACGAGGTCTTAGTTGAAAAGGAACTGGAAACATATTGTAGTGATTATCCCTCTCCTGATCTGTTAATACGGACAAGTGGTGAGCATAGGATCAGCAATTTTTTGTTATGGCAGCTAGCTTATACAGAAATGTATTTTTCTGATTCCCTGTGGCCTGATTTTGGAGAAGATGAGTTTCTGGAGGCCTTGTGTTCATTTCAGAAGAGACAGAGGCGTTATGGAGGCCAAGCTCCTTGAATTAATGCTTTGTTTCGGTCATGATGTAGCTGGGGTGTGAAACAGAACACCTGCAGATGCTGGATTGATAACATAACAGGTATGCCTGCACTTTTCAAGTACTTGGTGTTGTAGAAGATGCAAACAAGAATTAAAAAATAAAAAAGTAACTCGTTCAACTTAACTCATTGTCCTAAGGGATTATTCGTTTCCTTTCGGATAGCCTCCCTGTATTAAATGCACTTCCCTTATTACTTTAAATGCAATTTTTACAACAATTAGTTGAAGATATTTCAGTACCTGATACAACATCATCATGATGCTAAACCTTAGCTTGCCTTTTCTTAAATATTAGGGCAAAATGGGGCACATTCATGTCCCTTTGAATGTCTAATGGAGTTATATTTAGCGACTGGAGTCATTAGAAGAAGGTATTATCTTTGTTGCCTATGTATATATACGGTGGCACTGATGTTGTGAAGCTGCACTAACTGATGTATTGATTTGGATACAGCGGTACATGTTTGTATGATTCCGCCTATCCAGATTTGAAATGAGTCGACGACCAGTATGTATATAAAAAGATTGGAGGTTATCAGCTTTAGCGGCCTCATGCTTCAGAGCGGTACTTGAAGAAGAGCGACTGAGCGAGTGTCCCTAAAACGATGGGAAAGAGTGTTGATGGTGCAACTGCAACAACTTGAATTTCTTATATGGTGAAATGCATATAAATGAAGGTGGTCGACTGGTCGCAGCCCTTAAATGTTAGTCTACACAAGGAAGCAACCCACTTCATCTTATATGTAAAGCTACCTCAGGGAAGAAAACAATGTTACGTGTGTTTTTGGCTTTTGTAATAGGCAGCATATATTTTGCGGTTCAATTTTGATACCATCACTTTTCATACTATTCATTCCTAAAAAACTTCATACATTAAGATTAATATTAACGTAAAAACTTCATACATTATAATTATTATTAACGTGTATCTGTAAAAAGTTAAATTAAAGTAATTATAGAATATAGAAAATGTCGGGAAAATCGGAAAAGTATACTTAATGTCAAAATGTATAATTTAAATGTAAAGTTAAGATTGTTTTTTATTTGTTGAATGTAGGGTAACTTTTTTTTAGCAATGTATATAGTTCTGCGTTACGGTTAAAAATGTCAAATGTATGAAATTTTGGAGGATAGAAGGACTAACAATTTTAACACTTATCTTTGTGTAATATGAAATTTCCTTTTAAAAGATTTTCTGACTATTTTGAAATGTGGACTGAAAGATCAACAAAAAGATGTAAAGTTTCGTTTAACATTTCGTTCGAAGTTTCTTGTGAAAACTGTAACACTTTCAGAAACCCTAAAATGTAGTTATGATGCAGTTTAATAAAGAATGCAATGTAGAAAGCTGTAAAATGACACATGCAGTTTACAGTTGTTCGGTCACAACGGATCTACGTCCACTCCCCAAACCTTTACTTTGGGGTGATTTTTGATAGACACTTTACAACCTGCAAGCACTTAAGAACAAAAACCCTTGTCCTTCACTCTTGCCCCGTCTAAGCTATTTCCACCTAGACGAAGTGACTTGTGCTAAGAAGCAATCCTAACTTCTTTATCATACGCTAACAAGATCTTAGAACTCTTGAATTACAAGATAGGCAAATGAAACACCTCACTTGACTCAGAAACAATAAAGCAAACAAGCTTTTGAAAGCTGAGTATGTAAGTAAAGGTGACTGCTAAAGAACACTTGCTCAACACTTTTCTTGCTCTTTGAATCGTACTTGTATTGTATTGGGGATTGTCATTGTATTTGTACTTGTATTTGTACTACTGAGATTGTCATTGTGTTGGGGATGTCGTAATTATTGTATCGGAATTTTAGACGCTCTGTTTTATACTACATATATTATTAATTACTTGTGGATTAAAGTAGGATTCGTCTTGGCGTGAGCCCATCTCACGATAGACAGTTGGTTGTGCCAAAGTGATATTGTTTTGGGGCATAACAATTACAGAAAACCTTCTCAACATCACCGATCTATACCATAATGCAATCACTTCTTCTATACTATAGTTGCTAAGATAATGTTACTAGAAATATTTATTTTTGGCAAAATAGGTCATAAATGTACTTCAAGCATATATAGAAAATTTACTGTAAATACTGAACATACTTAACTACACACGTATTAAGCTAAAGCTAGCAAATTACAAATGGTTGTGAACAAATATTTCAAAAGTTAACTTCAAGACGGATACACTAGTATAATTTTACATGATTGATCAATGCATATTAATCTTTCTTCTAAATATTCTGGCTATAACTCCATCTGTAAATGTGAAGTAAACATACCTCCAACTTTGTTTGAACACCAGAAGTACAATCACACCCCAAAATCCCGTTGCAAATCCACTTGTTATTATCCCGTAGAGCCATATTTTATCGACTTTGTCCTCATCACCGTATGCAACATGAATTTCAACATTCGGAGCATTTGATTCTTTGTCATCGTGGCATTTCATTACTAGAGGAAGTCCACAAAGACCAAAATTACCTTCGTAAATTGAAGGGTCTTCAAGAGTTTGCAATTGACGCCCTGTTGGAATTTCTCCTGTCAATTTGTTGTGTGACAAATTCAGATGACTTAAAGAAGTCAAATTTGATAAGCTCACTGGAATGTTGCCGAATAGATCATTGTTTGAGAGATCAAGAGCTTCCAACGCCTTCATGTCTCCAATTTGTCCTGGAATGTTTCCTTCTAAATGATTATGTGACAAGTTGAGAGAAAGCAAGGCAATAAGCTTGGTCAGCTCCTGAGGAATTTGACCGGTAAAATCATTCTCAGAGAGATCCATGTTTACCACATATTGCAAGTTCATCAAGTATTGACGTGGAACTCCTTTCATAACCTCTTCCAAACCATATCCTATTGTGAAAGAATCATCTGTGGAGTCGTACAGCTCCATGCCAGAGAAGTTTCCAAAGCAACGTGGAATATATCCCGCCAACTTATTATTCGCGAGATTCAATATTTGTAGCCGAGGAAGGTGGCAAAGATCGAGAGGGATTGTGCCATACAATTTATTACTCTTTAGCCTAAGAACTTTCAAATTCAACAAATCATTTCCAACCCAATTTGGCAAATTTCCTGAAATTGAGTTATCTCCAAAATCTAGAACACGCAATGCAGTGCAGTTTCTCAGACTCAAAGGAAATTCTCCTCTAAAATTGTTGTTGTTCAATTGTAGCCATTCCAACGAGTAAGCTTCACCAATAGAGTTTGGAATAATACCAGAAAGTCGATTCGATGATACTATCAATATAGTGAGACTGGTCAACTTTGCAAAAAAATCGGGAAGATGCCCTGAAAAATTATAGAAGGAACTCTTCATGTAAATAAAGTTGTTTGACAGTTCTACTTGTAATAAATTTACCCAACATTTTGGTAAATTACATGATAATCAGTTGTTGGGGAGAACTAGAAACCCAAAAAATATGCATTTTACATAGTAAATCAAGGAGCGGTCCCTCTATTTTGTATGTGCTAGTTGTGCCTTGAGATAAGACATGTTCGTGTTTCAATGATATGGAAGGAACTTGTTATGCATAACATGGCAACTCTTACAGCTCGTTTTATTCTTTGGTTAGCATTGAAAGGACTATTGGTTACTCCCTCCGTTTCGGAGAACTTCATACAAGAATTGGTGCGTAGTTTTATGCAAAAAGTTAAAATAATGATAAAAAAATGAAGAAAGTGGAAAAATTTTATTTTTCGTCACAAAAAGTGTAATTTATGTATAAAGTTGAGATTGTTTATTATTTGTTAGTGGTGGGGAGCTTCATTTTTGAGTAATGTATGAAGTTCTATGAGACGGATAAAAATGAGAAATGTATGAAGTTCTTCGAACGGGGTGTACTATATAAGGATAGAATGCTACATTTTCGACAATGGATTTGATCTTATGTGCATGTTATATTAACTGGTTTTAGAAACTATAAGCAATTTATTCTTCGTTTTGTCCCGTTGTCCGTGATGCTTGGCTTGCTCTTCTCCGCTGGTTTGGAAAGCAAAGGAGCTGTAGTGTTTGGAATTGTGAAATTTTGGTGATGTGTCATGATGTCAAGAGAAAGGTTGATGATATAAGGTTCTTTAAAGTCCTTGTATCTATGAGTTTATTAATTCATGCAATTCCTTTAGAATCTAATCCACGCATTTTTCAGTCTATTGTTAATGTTCAAATTTGTTGTGGGATGTTGTGCTTGTGGGTCGATATTTACATGACAAGAAGTAGTTGTGAACAAGCCTGTGGGCAATGTGCCATGCTAGACATGCTTATCATGTTTATAAGTTAAGCACATAGCTTTTTTTCTTTCCTTTATTCATTGGTCATGTTAAACGTAGTAAATTTTTTACTATATACATAACTTCTTGACATATTGAAAAATATCGTTCTAAGTTATATAAATAAAGAATTAATTCTTTTTTTTTTGTAAGATCTCTGAAGTTATAGCATATTCGTAAATATACACTTATACGAACTACGGTATCATAATCCAACAAAAATACCATTATTGTCGTACAATCATTAACCATATTTTACCAGTGATGATGAATCTAAGATGTTCATATTGTTTAATTCATATTTGCAGACACTATGTATTATTCAATTGCAGTGGTGTATTTGAATTAAATAAATTTAAACTGAATAATTTAAAAAGAAAAAACTCAAAGTAACAAAAACTAATATGGCAATCGTCACGGCTGCCAACCATGGTTGTGGCTACCACACCATGCGTTCGACAAAATTCTGGCAGCTGTGTGACTGCCCACACGAGGCATCTGGGCAGCCTTGCGACAACAAGAATGCTTCGAAGGTTGTCAGATGAAGCTTATGTCATCCAAGAACAACTTCTAGAGTTCCGATCATCAAGCTCCAGATTAGAGCAGTCTGGAGCAGACGGTGTACTCCAATTTGAAGCATATCAATATCGCTCCAGATTGTACTGCTCCGATATGCTCCACGTCGGAGTTGACCCAACTCCGTCGTCGGAGATCTTCATGCCGCCTCCACCGAAGAATCACTATAACTCTGGTACCAATCTTCGTATTTTGTCTTCATTTTTTTTCGATTTTTTTATTTAGATGATAAATTTAATTCAAACAAACTCATTTTAATGTGTTTGAGTGTCAAGCTTGAGCTTCAAGCGCTCTAGATCGGAGCAGGTGCTCCAGATCTGGAGAAGATCGGCTGCTTTAATTTGGAGTAGGTCACGGGAGAAAGGCACCAATGGTCCTCCTGATTGGGGTCAATGGCACACGCAGTACCGTGTTTGTACCCTCTGTGAAAATTAGTCCCATATATTGATAAAAAATGTTGAGTTGGCAAGCAAGTCTTGCGTG
Source organism: Plantago elongata (assembly GCA_036897095.1). Taxonomy (NCBI): domain Eukaryota; kingdom Viridiplantae; phylum Streptophyta; class Magnoliopsida; order Lamiales; family Plantaginaceae; genus Plantago; species Plantago elongata. Next base: position 42,917 of record JAYMSP010000524.1, read on the forward strand.
TACCATTGGCCCCAATCAAGAGGACCATTTGTGCCTTTCTCCCAGCAGATCACTCCAGATCGTCAAAGTAGTGTTCCGATCTGCTCCAGATCGGAGCTGCTGCTTCGATTTTGGAGCTCTTCATGCGACCTTGATCACCGAAGCCTCGTTACCGATCTTCATATTTTTCTTCGACATTTTAAGGTTTTCTCTATCTCTTTTTATTCGGGGTGATGAAATTAATTTGAATAAACTCATTTTAATGTTTTTGAAGGATGGTCATAATTTTTTTAAAGTTAATGAAGTATTTTGTAGATTATTATAATGGTGGTATTATTTGTGATATTGAAAAAAGAAAGTTTAATATGTTTAGTAAAAACTCTCATGCGTTTAACATTTCTTTTTTAAATATCAATTAGCTTTTAATTATTTGTACTATTTGAACAATGTTTTTGTACTTTACTGCATACTTATTATGTCGACTCTAATTTTATTCCCCAAAGAAAAGAAAAAATACTTTCTTTTCCTTTAAATAATACATAAAATCTTTTATATCTAAATAAAAGCTAAAACAATTAATTATGATCTTGGCTCAAATTCAGCCCGGGCAGCCCACTCAATTTGTTTACGGAGTTGTATCAACTTGTGGTCAAGATTCAATCATACTAAATTGGACGACTCAAATTTAAAGTACAACCTTAACTGATAATAGTTCCAGTACAATGTTATTTGATGCTAGAATTACCTACAATTCACACATAATTTATTCACAGACTTTATCTTCTTCAATATACATTCTTTTGTAATTATATTATTTTTCATCATTTTTCTGATTAATGGACTTCACTACAGAGAAGTACTATTTATATCTTTACTATTATTAACCACTTTATGTAACTTCGTACAATAATAAAAAGATAAATTATCTAACAACCAGTAATAATAGAAAATTTTATCGTTGCATACGTTTTTATTAAAGTAATAAACCTTTTCATCCACGTTTTCATGTATTATAATTTCTCACGAAACCAAATAGTTTTATTTTAGTGGCCAAAAATCATGAGGGGAGGAGGACTAAGAATACTGCATATATAGTTGATGCAATAAAAGTTAAAGAACAGGATTGTAGACATGTAGTATGAAAAAGACAAACGAGAGAGGGAAAAAACTGATAAATGAAGGTATAACGTACCTGTAAGATTATTCTCCGCAACAACAAAGTATTGTAACATGGTTAAATTTCCAATACTTTGTGGAATTGATCCGCTTATGGTGTTATTAAGTACATCAATAATTTCAAGTTCCTTGCAATTACCAATTTCATCAGGTATTTGGCCTAAACATTCATTTACATCAAAACAAAGAAAAGGAAATTGTTAGAAGAGAGTTGATTGAAAATATGTATTCACAGAACATTTGAATATTTCAAAAATGTACATCTTGTTGTTGCAGTGTATTTAACTTCTCGGTGGCATACAATAATATCTATTAATATTTCGATGGAATAAATACTGTAATATTCACTACCCTTACTTAATTAAGATATGTTCAAAGTTAGACCCAAAATGATTGAGCAATTTAAATTTCAAAAAAATATTATAGCACAAGAAAGGGCGTGTGGAGACAAAGATGATTTGCTAAATTGAACAATGCCAACCAGTTGGGACAGCGACACTTAAATTTTATATCAAAAAGTTTCGAAGTTTTCCAACCGTGTGAGATATACAAACATATTGAGAAAGCCAACAAACAAAACCACCTAAACTTTCTTCGACTTTTCTATTCTCGGGTTGGTACTGCCGACCACAGGTTTCCGTTAGATAAATACAATATACGATCATACAAATTATATTATACTAATTATATATTATAATTAAATATGAATGTACTATTATACCCTCATTCAAGTAATCGAATTTGATAAATAAATTGTCATTACACATAATTTTCCAACCCTACCTTTCTAAACATATAAAATGCTTGAGTTATAATGTCCTTCAATCAGAACTCAAAATGATCGTCTTGTTCAAATTGTCCGCATGAGAGTAGATACCAAACCCCAACAAACATTAGCTATTTAGAATTTGGGTGATTTAGTCTCAATTATCTTCAACATTAATTTTCTGAAATGAACTAAACTGGATTAAAGTGAATTATATCATAAAATATAATTAATCAGAACTGAATTGAATGAGTTTGCAAACGAACAGAGCATAGTCTTGATTGTTAATCACAACTTATTCATAATATTTTATGTTGGACCTACATCTAGCAAGTCCTCCAAATGAGATCAAGGAAGAGAAATTCGTTGCTATCTAGAAGGCCGATGTATGTTTTTATGCATTGTTCGATCATTTGTATTCCTGAGGGTATATATTATAATAGGGTTCATGAACTTTTCATTCAAAGGTAGTATATAACCCAAAACATGGGTGTGTGGAGTTTCTCCCGTTTGCACGCACGAAGATTTGTTGTTATCAACACCTTTTTCTTCTCTTCTTATCAATACATAGGAGTTGACTGCAGCTGGACGGGAAACATTGGCCTCAGTTACTGCTGGGAACTATGGCATGGTTGTTGCTACCCCTTCTCTCTTTCCCCTCAATTTTCTTTCTCTCTCTCTCTCTCAAACATTTCAGCCAACTCCTTCTCTCCATTTTTGTCCCCATTCATCTCTTTCTCCTGACCTTTCTCTCCTCAAATTCGATTTGTTGGATGGGTTTCTCTTCTATAGAAGCTGCGATGGTTGTAAAATTGGAGGAGGCGAGGCGGCGGTTGTCCTATTCCGAGAGGCGGCAGTTGATTCAGTTTGTTGGTTTGGCTGCTCTTATATAGAAGCTGCGATGGTGGTATGAAGGATAGTGAGGGAGATTTGTTGTGAAACAGATGCAAAATCAAGTTAATCAGTGAAGCTGCGATGGTGGAGTTGTTGTCTGGGCGCCATAGTTGTTCGGTGAAATTGTGACATGGTGAATCGATATACAACTTCCACTATTAAAGCAGCGGGATCGAACTCAAAATTGGGATAAATTTGTTCATGCATATTTCATAGGGATCGATTAAGGTATGTACTTCTGGAGTGAGTCTTAGGAGAGACCAACCTTGGATAGAGACATAAAAGACTAACTTTCAATAATTATAAAACAACCCCAACAAAAAACAAGCTTCGAAACGAACCCCAACCCCAACCAAGGGCCATAAACCAAGAGAATCTCCTTCATTAATCACAAAAACCTAAAAAATGAACTCGACATTTCTCTCTCTACACCTTTCTTCATGTCTGTAAGCTTCATTCACGCCGGAAAAGCTCGATTCAGCTCCATTTCAACTTGGTTGCTATATAATTCAGCTCGAAAACATCTCAAAAACAGATCTGAAACATCAAACTCGTAGAGATTCGCGGTATGCTCGAAAAACTCACAGTTCTCCATGATTTACATTAGAATTTCAGCTCGAAATCACTAATAAGCTTGAAAAAGTATGTGTTCTCGATGATTTAACGTTATTCGCTGATGTTTGTAGCTTGATCTGTTAAGATTTATGTTACTTGATGTGTTTTAAGCTCGATCTGTACTGATTTCACATGTTCTTTGTGATTGGATGGAAAAATTTCGATTTAGATCTGAAATCGCATAACTGGTGTTTAAAATGTTTTGGCTCATTTGTGTAATGTTTTGGCTTATTTGTGTAATGTTTTGATTTATATGTCGGATGTTCATTAAAACAGAGTTATAAATATATGCTCGAAAATTGGTGCTTCTACTACGATTTTGTTATTTATGCATCAATTTACTCAAATTATGTTTGTATGTAAGTTTCGACAATGTTTTCATTCAAATGTTAATTGATTGAATGATATTTTTCACAATACAAGTTGAAATCTGAAAACAGCTCTGAAAAACCGCGTGTAAATGTTCTAGCTAATATGTGCAATGTTGTGGCTTATGCATGTAATGTTATATGCGATATGTAGCATGTAATACGTGCAATAGTGCTAATAATATGCGTTATGTGTTGTCTACAATGTGCTACATTACTTGTGTAATGTTCTTACTGTATATCTGTAATATTTTTGTAAATATGCAATGTACAACTACATCAATGTATTATGTGTTGTCTACAATGCTCTATGTTATTTGTATAATGTTCTATATCAATCTCTGTAATGTTTTCGCAATGTGCATTGTATGATGTTACATTAATGTTCTATTTATTTTTTGCAATGTTGTATGTTATTTGCCTAATGTCTTTTTTACGTATTTTGTAATATTTTCGTGAATATGCAGTGTTACGTTAATGTTTTTACGTAATGTTTACAATGTTCTACGTTATCAGTGTAATGTTTTTCGCGTATCTCTATGATATTCTTGACTAATCTCTATAATGCTTTCGAAAACATACAATGTAAATGTTATACGTTATTTGTGTAATGTGCTATGTATTTAATGCTCCTCACTCATATACGTGTAATGTTCTACTTGCATTAATATCACAGGTGTTATGTCTTATTTCGTGATGTTTATTATATATAGTACTAATGTTTTAAACTATATGAATAATATTTTGTTCAATGTTTTAGGTGATAAATGATTCCTCAATCACGCCAATGCCGACTTCATGTACATCAAGTAAAACAACAAAAAACACTGGAATGTCGTGACCCTCATACACAAAAATGAAAGGCCAAAAAATAAAAAGTTGGTAACAAATTCAAGGGGGGATGACAAATCACTACTGAATTTGGAGACAAATCTCCAAACGAGCATTCATTGTGATGAACATGTTGCCATGTTGTACTTGAAAATGAATGTCATTCAATGTTATTTGATTATTGAATATGCCATGATGTAATTCAATGTAACAAATGTTGTGTCTTATATCGTTAATGTTGTTGGTTATATATGTAATGTTACTCCTTATCTTCGTGATGTTACTAATTATAACACAAGCTTAATCCCAAATGTTCCTACTTGTATTGTCAATGTTTTTGCTTATATATTTAAAATGTTCATTCAATAATACGATGGACTATTATAACTGAATATTGAATATGTCATATTGTAATGGAATAATATATGCATGATGTTTATTGAAAATGTTCTTACTTATAATTCGAATGTTCTTCCTTATTTATGTAATGTTCTTAATTATATAAGTAATGTTTCTGACCAAAACTAGTAAATTGACCCGCGAAATGAATTGACCCGACCCAGTGACCCGCAAAATAAATCAAACCGGCCCAGTGACCCGCGAAAATACAAATGAATGTGATTAAGTGCAAATAAATCCGTCTTTATTGTCTCTCTATACACATGGTCTCTTCAAAGACCTTGTGGTACTTCTGATTTGGGGATGAATCATGTGGACATTGCCTGTGAATTTAGATGTTTCTGATTTTTATCATGGTAAGGAAATCGAATGATTGAAATATTTTGCGTTTTCTATATTTTTTTCGAGTTGTTGTAAACTTTATATGGGGATATGGAATAATGATGCTTTGTTGTAACTTCGCCATGGAAGAAATATGACCAATGTCATGTTGAGATTTAGAGTTGGCAATCAATGTATGAGAAGTTATGTGACCTGCGTAACTATGTGAGTGAATGTAGCAAGGAAAGTTGAGCTA